>JAUKPT010005481.1:0-10406 GCA_032273505.1 Nanomia bijuga | reverse complement strand
AGGATACTTTCTTTGGTATTTTTTCCTCTACCTGCTCTAATTCTATTTTGTGCCTTGTCTAGTTCTGCCTCTGGTCATTATCATACTGATCTCTGATCTGGTCTTCTCTTCCCCTTCCCTAGTTGGGTGGGCTAGGTTAGTAGCTCCAATAAGCTGCTGGACTTCCATCTTGCATCTACAGGTAGAGGGAAGGATAAAATGTTTATGGAATGATGTTATGCTTATTTGGTAGACAATAAAATCAATTCAATTCAATACCGATGGCAAGAAAAAATAATTTTATAATATCTTGTAAAATGGCGGCAAAAATCAATTTCATCTCAAAAACATGCTTTTCAGGAATGTTAATTATTTGCATGGAAATTTATTTTAGTTTATTAATGAATAGATTCATTTCAAAGAAACATGATAAAAGTTTCTTCATCTGAAAGGAAAAGTGTGTTCTATTTTTCTTCTCAATATACGCAATATACGCATTTTAAGACGGGTTGCCTTCTTTTGACTCACCCCATATATTTTATCCAATTATTAGTGTTGCATTTTTTTGTTGTTCAGTATGAAGTTTTTATCGAAGTTTAACTTCTTAGCAAAAAAACAATTTATTTCATTTTTCTGTCATGATTATCAGCAAAAAGCTATCAAAAATGAGGAACATGACACAATTAAAACATCAATTTTTTGAAATTTAAAGCTAAATTCATAGCAAAAGAATGTTTTTTCACTCAGAAATCTTAGATATGTAATAGCTTGTTCATTTGAATTAATTTACATGATTATAAACCCATTAGGTTATTAAATCTATAGCATTTTAGCAAAGTGCCGTTTCTACCTGCGGTGCCTTTCTACCTGTATTTACTGTATGTGCTTTATTTAAAATTGCATCATTGGCTTAACTCCACGCTTTTCCGAAACATTTTTGTTGCTCATTACTTTTTAATGGTTCAATGTAACGAGGAATAACGATCTTGAATGCTGTGTTACATTACCTCCGGAAATTAAACTCAAACAGCATAAACTGTTTGTTTCTGAGATGACGTGAAGTGACTCGACCTTCGTGTGTTCTTGGGCCCGTTGTTTTTGACGAGAAACTCAATTATGGTATTTTTTGAAAATTCTCACTGAAACATAGGGTTTAAAAAAGGTATTGTTGAGTAACTCGTGATCTGGGCAAGATTTGAAAATGAAACTTTGTATCTGGGTATATCTTTAGACTAGCAACTCAACTATGGCAAACTTTTGAAAATTTTTATCGGAACATAGCAGAAATCCGTTTATTTCCGGTATAGGTATGATTCACTTCCGGTTTCTTTCTTTAGAAATATTTTATTATTAATCAAAAGGATATATTTACTATATGACTTCCTGGTTCAATTATTTGACCAGGTATAATAAAAGATACTTCATTAAAAAAATATTGCTATATTCTTTGCTTTTAGTACTCCAATATATGTCATTAACTCATTCTATTGACTAAACTTTTGGTGATGTCACAATATGATAAGAAATGAAGCTCAAAATGAATAAGAAACATAATTGAGTTTCTCGTCCAGAAATATGCCCAGATACAAAATTTCAATTTCAAATCTTGCCTAGATCACGAGTTACTCAACAATATCCTTTTTAAACCCTATACCGGAAGTAACCGGACTTCCGCTATGTTTTGATGAGAATTTTTTGAAAAATGTCATGGTTCAGTTTTTCACCCAAAAATATGCCCAGATACAAAGTTTCAATTTCAAATCTTGCCCAGATCACGAGTTATTCAACAATACCCTTTTTCATCCTACATCGGAAATAACCGGATTTCCGCTATCTTTCGATGAGAATTTTCAAAAAAAAATGCCATAACTGACTTTCTTGTCCAAAAATATGCCCAGATACAAAGTTTTAATTTAAAATAAAGAAGAATTAAGAATTAAGAATTAAGATATACAGATAAGTAAATAAGTATATTCAAAAAATGAAAAAGAAAAAGAAAACGGCCACGTAAAAACAGACAGAGAGATGTGACAGTAAGATTTTCATGTCAAAACCCACAGAGAACCAGGGGACAGGGCTTGAGTTATAAAATATCTCATATATGACCTGCCAAGGAAATTGGAAAATGTTCAGATACGAGCGACAAAACTTGTTGAGAGCAATCGGAATCCCAGCATAGAAACACTTATTATATATAAAGAGAGTGTCAAAACTCTATTTCCTCGTAGAAAATTGTTTTTTATTTATTATTACCCTTTTTGTTTGGAGTGGCAAGCATTATTAAACGTTTTGGCATTTTTCTCAAAATGAAACTTTTGCACTTAATGCGTTTTTCCAAAGGACGGCAGCATTTAGGGCCCAATCTCTCAATTTTGGGCACAAAAATAGATCTAAAGTAGCATAATTTAATAAAAAATCGATATCTAAATGCTGGAAGCCAACGTGGAATTAGATTGTTATGTTAGTTTGAGATGTGTGGAAAACATATATATGCAATAGTTGTTTGCCAATGTCCATTTTAAGGCCCATATCTCCATTCTTGGGCCACTATTAGGACTAAATTACCATATTTAAAAAAATTCATTACAAAAAAACGGGTGACTTCGTTCATGGACAGCTTAATTTGTCTTCGATTTGTCTTTATAAGGGCTTAACTTCATTTGGATTTGTCTTTCAATGTTTGTTTGTCGAGATCATTTCCATGGCGATACGTCTTTTTTAATGATCTTTTTTCTGGCTTAAAGAGGAGGCAGAAATTTCCCGTCTCCCATGTAAGATAGGGTTTAAAAGATAACCCCTAATAAACAATTTCAAATAAGTATCCTTTTCCAGAATTAAGTATAAAGCATAGTCTGAAAACGTCCAAGATTATTAATTTGTGATACAAATTAAAAATAACCAGATAACTCTTCCTCTTATATCCCAATGTAATTGCTACATCGTCATCGGAGAGCGTTGGTGGGGCTTGGCACTGGACCTGCTGTGGTAGTGAGGGTGTCATCAAGCGGCTAGGTAGGGGGTGACCTTAACTTCGTTGTGGAAGTGGGAGTCTCGCCAAGTTCTGGTTCAAGGATGAGGCGTTTCACTAGACTCAGTTTGGCAGTGGGGATGTCACCCAGTTGTCAGCGGTGCCATGGATTCTACTGTGGTAGTAGAGGAGTTACCCGCCCGAGGTTAAGGTTTTTTTTTCTATTCGTTTGTTAGGTTCTGGTTATGCCTTTACTTTTTATCAAGCACAGGGATGGGTGATGACAGCTTAAGGAAAGGTAAGGTAAGAATAAAAAAAGTATAAGGAGTTTCTGATGAAAAAGCGAGGGTTAAATGGAGGGGTTTGAGAAGAATATAATAGAGAAAAGATTAAAGGATGAGAGGATTTAGGAAAGGGAGAAGAGCAATATGAGAGAGGGCAAGTCAAACACAGCTGTTCAAATCCCAATTTGCCCCAAAACTCTCCCTCACCTCACCCCTTTTAAACCTTTCTAGTATTAGACTAATCTTTCTTACTATACAACAAATGCTATGACCCATTAGTTGTGGAAGGTATAATCCTATGGCTTGGCGGTCAAGCGACATTTCATTTTATTAAGTAACGTATACGAAAATATTTAAATCTGTATCTGTATTTAATTCGAGTCATTGAGGACTTTATATCAAGGGGGGCATTCGCCCCACACATATTCGACCGCGAGTTAATCACCGTTATTTACATAATTAATCAATTTGTGCATGTTTATTTTTAGTAATGGATGAGAAAAGGAAATACCGGAAAGAGCTGCTTTGTTATCTCACTGTTCTGAAGAAACTGTTAGAATATATCCTTGTCAGTTCCTGTGAAAAATGTGTTAAAATAAAGAATATATGGAAAGATAGAAACCAATCATTTCTATCTGCTGTCCTAACGAATGACACAGATATATTATATAAAGCCAAAGGGCTTATTGTTTTTGGCAATAAAAAAGATAAAAATATAAGAAATGTCGCCAACAAAAGACTTCTTTTAGACACAACCAGTACAAACAGTAATCCAATCGTACTTCTAAATCCTCCTGTTGAAAATTTCGATGTCACGCTTTTAGTAGCGTTGATCAAAAATATACCAGAAAACCCTTGCTTCAATAAAAAAAACACATGTTCATCTGGCTGCGTGGAGTGTGCAGTTAAAAAAGGCGTGGAAACCGTCCGATCACTCCGTAATAGTGTTATGCACGATGGAGACAACGTGTACGAGGCGCTTATAAAAACCAATCAACCACTTTCATCTTTTCCGAGTTGCAAAACTTGGGGAGACCTTGCATCATGTATCGACGAATCTTTCAAGAAGCTTCTTGAATATGGGAAAGAGAAACATAATTTTCCTATGTCTGGTAAATAGCTTTCTTAAAACTGTTGTCTTCTTTGAAAAATTGGCCAAGCTCAGGGCGTCATTTATAAAATAAATGGTTATTCCTGCAAGCAAAACTAGGTTTAGTTGCTTTTTTGGTTATCTGTTCAGGCTATATCATATAATCAATTCAATTTAATCAAAATAAACTCTTCACAAAAAATCAGTATAATAGTTGTGAATTTAAAAAGTCCTTCAGGACTAAGATCACATCTTTGAAAATGATTTTGAAAATATGACTATTTTTTGTTCTGGAGAAAAGTAAAATCATGATTCTTTTAAGAATATCACGAACATGGTGGGTTTCATTAAATTATTTCCTAGTTAAAATTTGCAATAGGGTTGTGGGTTTCTTAGTAAAATTTGGATAAAATGGGGGAAGGGGTGAGGAGGTCATTACCAGAGCTCGAGAATCTTACCCGCACAGCCGCGGCGCGGCGCGGCAGCCCTGTCATTTTCTCGACAGCTCTTCAGAGATGATGGAAAAACGATGACATTTCTGCTGTCGACTAGTTCGGCAGATCTTTACCAAAGATTTTGTGCGGCTCGGAAAGATTCTCGCGCTCATTATAAAAGAATATTGAATGTTGAAAATTCGAATTATTGCAGTTTGATTTCTCTACGATAAATAAATTTATTTATTTCGAAGGAAATGCACTCGGAGGCGAAGAAAGCGAAGAAATGGAGCTGGAGATGAAAATGATCAAAATCTTCCCGCCATTAAAAAGACAGGCATACTTTGATCGGCTCGTCAACGAGATGTTGGTCACATTTTCTGACAATGAAGAAAGATTTATAGAATTGTCAATTAAACTAGAAGATATGAAGGAAATGACAGAAAAACTGATATCTGAAATGATGAAAAATCGAGGTACGATTGGTTATCAATTACACATTTTTTTATTGATCTTTTTACAAAATGCGCTAGTTTAGTTATCTCTTATTATTATGGAATAATAAATACACATATTATCATTAGCCACTGGTTTGTAAGCAACAGTAACCAAATGTTGTATTAAAAAAAGTTATTGAGAAAAGAATTAAGAAACAAAATGAAGATGAACATTTCGAACTTATGAACCGCGAGATTAAAAATAATTAAAAATTAATAGGGGTCGGGTTAGGACCAATATTTACCGTAAAAATGGGCAAAGAAGGGGGTCAACTTTCACGATCGTTTCTGTCTTGACCGTGGGTAATACAACCGGTATTAAACGGGGTAATACAACTGGTATTAACCGGGGTAATACAACTGGTATTAACCGGGGTAATACAACCGGTATTAACCGGGGCAATACAACTGGTATTTAACCCGGTCAAGACAGTTACGATGTTCAAAGTTGGTCCCCTTATTTGCCCATTTTCTCGGTACGGTAAATATTGGTCCTAAGCAAGGTTTGAGGATTGCTTTCGTGAATTCTTTTTATCCCACTGTTCTAAAGTTCATATTTTCCTCCTTCCTTTTTATCAAATAAAGTATTGAAAAAATATTTAAATTGGCTTAAAAACCGCATTCATGTGAGATGTGCATCATAAACAGACTATATAATCATACTCTATTTTTGACCAATACTTGGCCATTTCGGCAGTTAAGCATTTTGAGATTAATGGTGCAATTCCAATAAGGCAAATAGTGAAGAAAATGAAAGTTTCAAAAATCTAAATGTTATATACTGTTGGCAATCAAATTAGATCATTTTTTAGTAAAGAACTGACACCGAAAAGTCAAAAATAAAGATGTAGGGAGGTCTGGAAACTAGTGAATTTCACCCTTTTCATTCTATAGTAGCTTTTCCCTGCGCAACTCTAAGGTTGATTTCCCCGACCCAAAAAAGTAATATGGTTGGACCCCTGACATTGAACTTTTTACGTAAATTGAATCAGACATGGATTTTGAATAAATAATTTCAACTTATTTAGAAAAATTAGAAAAGGGATTTCAGTATGAGGAGAAAGAAGGAGACTTTGACCTGTAAGTATGAACATAATTAAGGAATAGCCTTTGAATGAAAATTACATCATAAAAAGCTGGTTGGTTATTCTTATGAAGTCATTATTTGATTGTGGACAATGTAAGTGCATTTTTAAACTTTTATAAGTCCTGAGTTTCAAAACCTTTTTTGGCAAATGCGAAAAATGTGAGATTTTTAATTATTCAGTTTATTTGACACGTATTTTTGTATTTTCAATGTGAGAAAGTATTGATATCCTGTGTTTTTATCGGACTACCCTAGTTAATGAAATAGTAAAAAATTAAGTAAAATTATTTTTTGTTACAATAACTCGAGGATGCGTTCTTGAAATAATTCCACTGAAACTTTAATAAAAATGTGAGAGACAGTCAGTCAGGGACCTTTGTAATATTTAGAGACCGCTAGTGAGGGAAAATTAGTGTTAGAATCAAGTCGAGGGCAGAATCAGGGGTCAGTCAATTATTCTAAACAACTGTCGGCCGGTTACTTATTTTTTTAAAAAGTCAAACTTTTCTGTTTAGAGTATTTAAACATTAAAAAGCTTTCTCCGCTTCGACGATCCAAAAAAATATTTTTTCTAAATCAATCATTTAAAAATCTGAATTGATTCTTTAGGGGGTTTTCTACAAATTATAAATCTGAATGGTTCACTAAAAATTTATATCGTCGTTTTTAACTTTTACAAAACATCAAATGATGACATTTTGAAATCAGCTAATTGTATTCTTGATGATGTAACTTTCAACCAATCAAACGGCAGATTTTATCAAAATTTATAGACAATCCCTTAGCAGACTCATGGTTTGTTTTAATTTATTGGCGATAAAAGGAGTTTTGTATGACAGAAAATGATATCATGCAATGATGTCTTACAAAACTGCTTCAAAAAACTATGCAATTGAAAGTGTTTTCTATTTTTTCTTTATATTTAAACAATTTAATGCAAAAAACATCACTTTGCAAAGAGCTGCAAATAATACATGCTGCCACAGATTTCTTTTGAAGTTGCCTTTCCAATTGCAGTTGACAGTTATATAAAAATTACCAATAGATTAATCTTCGTAGTTATCATTAACATAGGTCAATACAAAAGAAACTCCACTACCCTATTCTAAAGTAAGTAACAGCGCCACAGTGTCCTGTCGCTATTGAAAGTAGTAATAAGTCATGACTATAATTGATATCTCGTTATACTCGTTCTTATCAGTCTCTAGGCTAAATGGATTTATGGTGATTTACTTCTCCGTTTATGATGAATTCAGTTTCGATGAATGGATTTTTCTGAAATCATATATTGAAACACATATGAATGGATTCAATGATATTTTCTTCCAGCCTGTAAACAATATTTCCAATTACACAATTTTAATGTCCAATTGAGTAAATTGATGTAGGTCCTTTTTGAAACCAACAAATATCATTTTTCCCTTTCTTTTTTTTGCAAGATACAAATTCCAATTTCCAGGGAATGGTTTAAAAAAAGGAATCAAAAATCTAAATTTCAAAAAAATAAAAAGAAAGAAAAATATCATCGATTTCTTGGAACTAATATAAGATATAAGATATACAAAAAATATGTATATGCAACTGAAAAGAAATATCAATCAGCAACAGATTTCTGATAAAGTCTCAGAGACAGAACATATAACAAAACAAAGACAACAATCTCACCGAAAAGATTTGTTTAAAATCCTCATCAGCTTTAATCTCCTTACGCTGCTATTCCTTACACTGCCCCGCAACAACAAAACACAACACGCGTTACAATAACAAACCGTCCGCGTTCAACACAACAGTGTTAACTGGCGTAGACAACAAATCCGCGAATAACAACAACAAGACCTTTTTTTCTTCTTTTATGATGACCTCTTCTATGGTCTCATCATCACACCTTTTAGATATTGGTTATCACTTAATCGCAAAAAAACACAACAGCTTCTTTGATCATAAAACGATACGAATAAAAAACGAATGCGCGTATTATCAACAAATGAGATCTAACACGATGATAGGGGGTTCATATAGGAGGAAACATGACATTGCATTGTGTAATCACAGCTTGTTATGATGATTAGTGCAGAGTTCCATGTGGCAAAATTCGTTGATATAAAGTCTTGTGAATTCTGTTAAAATGATTATTGTGATTTTGGATAGGTGTTTTTTAACGCGGCTTTATTTGAAAAGTAAAGCAAAAATCTAAAAATTGAAATGGTACATTTTTAATAACATGTGAAAAATGTTTACTTAGAAGCGAAATTTGATGCGAATTTTTCGAAAAAAAAAGAATTCTAAATATTGAAATGAACACCCAGTTTCATTCTAAACGCATTTTTAAACGCCAGAACTAACATCATGGAAATGTTCACAGTTTGTAATGTGATGTACTTCATATATTGACATTACGATGAATTAAAATGAGATTACGAGACAATGCAAAAAAATTCGTCATGTACAGACAGTTAGTTTACCTTCCATTATCTACGAACAGCTTAATGCTAATTATTGGTTAAGATAGCTGCTTACAATCACAAACAGACTCAGCCTTCGTCACAGTGTTCATTACTCAATATGGGGTTTTGAAAACTGATCTTTCCTGAATTATACGATGATTATGTTTCTTTTGTACTCGAGAACGTTTCAAGTGTTTACCTTTATGTAAAAATATAACATGGATTGAATAGGAAAGAAGAGAAATTTTGTTAAATCTTTCCTGTAAAAATCTACTTTTCGCGAGAGATAAACAAAAAAGAGAGAAAATAAGAATGAAAGATGTGATTTAGTTTCTAACAAAAAAGAATGAATAAAAGAACAAAATTGGAAACTTTTGGATAACCATAGAGCTTCGGAGACATTTCATTTGGTCTAAGCATACCAAATTAATCTAAAACAATTAGTTATTTTGAAATTTCAAATTTGATGAATCAACCTAAATGTTTCCTGCTTTAATATTCTGATACCATTTCTTTCAATTGCAACATATGGGGATCATACAATTTTAGAATATGTTTTCAGACTATAAAACCAAATACTTCCTGTGATTTGTTTAATTCTTAGAAGTGAAGGTAAACATGATGATGATGACAGAGACAACCATGTCATCGCCATAAGAATAATGATTTTGAATGGATGGAAATTTACAGTTGCAGTTTTAGAATTGACTATATCCAAATGGACTCAACAAAAATAACTTTACTTTAACATTCAAATATGCTTATCAATACACATCAACTATGGGCAGGGGCGGACTGGGACTAAAATAGTTACCGGTGGACTCAGTAGAAGGGGCGCCAAAACAGTAACTTCGTTTTTTTCTTTGTTTTATTTCTTTATATATTTTTTTCATTTTTACAAATGAGGCTTTATAAAGGGCGCCAATGGGCCTGTCCGCCCCTGACTATGGGGTAGACAAGGGCGCCATAACAGTACCAAATTGGTCCCAATTAAAAAGGAGTCTTAATTTGACATACTTTGCCTTACTTATCTTGATTTTCATCATATATAATAGACTATCATAACAGACTTTTGAAACCCACCAGGAAGATATAAGTAGGTTATTTGACGAGGTGTGAAACAATTATAGCAGTTCATTTGTCTTCGAGCTTGTCGAACAGCTTATATGTCTTATCACAGCACAGCAATTTCTCATCAGGTCAACAAGAGATATCATCACGGTTGGAGACATAACAAGTAATGAGATAATTAGCGAGATTAAATGCTTCACTTCCACCTCAACTCTTTTATGTATGGGATAAGAATGCACTATGAACTATATTTAGGTATAAATATACAGCCCTCCGAGGGTCAAGATTGATCTGATACTTTAGATGAATTCTCAATTAGATCTCTGTTGAAGTGTACCTCTTACAACGTCTTAAACGTCTCAACGCACAATAAACTATATAATTTAAGGTATTATTTAGAAATCCCCGAGTGTCAAGATTGATTTGAGTAAGTATACAAATTACTTGCTACAAAGAACCTTCAGTGAATGATATCTGTTATGACATGTAAACAGGACTTAAAGTGGTACGTGTAAAAGAGGACTTAATGTAGTGAATGTCATTGATGCATTG
>JAUKPT010005480.1:0-10407 GCA_032273505.1 Nanomia bijuga | reverse complement strand
TGTTCAAAGTTGAACCAATCAGAATCATGTTTACGCGCTCTAACCAATAGGCAACGTCGTTGTATCTTTAAGCTGCTCGAGTTAAGATTGTCGTTACACATTGTCGTAACTGCTTAGCGTTGTTTTTTTTGGTTATAACATTGTTTTCTTTTAGCTTTTACACATTGTCGTAAACGCTTAGCGTTGTTTTGTTCTGTTATAAAATTGTTCTTTTTTAGTATTTTTCCTAGGAGTTGTGTAATTTATTACCTACAAAATGAAATGAAATATGCTACCAAACAAAAGTTATGAAAAATAGCGGCATAATGCGTTTTGCTTGGTAGTATGAATACCACCCCTTAGTTTCCATTCAAATTTTTGATAATTTTTTAGGATGAATCTTTCATTGCCGAGCAAAACAATATATTGAAAAAAATGAATAAAAATGAAAGTATGAAGTCATATGAAAAAGACGATTGAAGAAAGGACAAAAATACTTGTCAAAATAACGATTCAGGAATGAATAGCATCTGATTGTTTTGTACATAATGGATATATTCCTGTTTAAAAGAGTCATTTTAAGGAGCCATTTGAAATTTAATTTAATCAAATTAGAGGTATCTTCGAAATCTATTATTCTAAACTGCTTCCCAACAGACTCGTAACCTAAGTCCCGTCCTAACTGATGGATGTCATCGCTCATCACAGTTTTATCAATAAAGTAGTTCAGATTCATGCCCACTTTACCACAATACCGCTGTTTGTATGCATAAGATTAGATTCATATTACTCTTTTGTTAATCATTTATGGTTCCGATCATACTCTGTCTTATCTCAACGCATGGCACGGTTAAGATGCCCGTGCTCAACTGTGTATTTTGATAGAACAATACAGCTGATAGGCTCCTTGTAAACATAAATGGTTTCTATACAAGAAAGGCCTTTTAGGAAGTGTTTGAACTCAAACTATGTCGCAATCGTCGATAATGTCGCAAGCGCCGCCTACAGGCAGCTCGATCTTCTGCAGGCAAGTCACAGTGACTTCAAGTTACTCTTAAGTTACTCTCAAGTTACTTGAGATTAAATTCACCATGTCAGTGCGACTATACATTCAATTCGCCACACATATAAGACAAGGGTTCAACTATAAATGTTCTGAATCGGGAAATCGAATATACAGCTGGTAGATAATGCATAAAATACTACAAATATAAATAAATATCTAAAGCAAATATTTATGGCCCTTCAAATTGTTAAACTGGGTTCAAAATGAAGGCAAATACTCTGGAAAATAGGTTCTTAAATATCTGTTTCATTGCGCCACTGGTCGAAGTATCGAAAATCTATATACCCTTACAGTGTTTAGATTGTATGCACCACATTCCTGCTGTTTGTAAACATTAGATTAAGCAGATTAGGCTGATTAATACTCTTCTGTTTATCACTCACCACTCCCTCGTCCTTCTAAATTTTCAACTGTGTAACTACGTGATTGATCAAAATAGCTGATAAAGAATCGAACTGTTATTCGAAAGAATTAACCCGTGTCTCTATAGAGCCGTGAAAGTGTGGTTACCATAACTACGAAATTATAAAAAATAATACATAACATGATCAACACTTTGGTTTGTGTATGTGCTGTGTACAATATTTTAATATATCACTTACAAAAAGATATTTTATGTTAAAAAGTTTATTTACGTATTACAAATGAATTATGAGTTGTATGGTGTGGTTGTAGTTAAAATATTTAGCATAAAGAAGTTGATAAAATCAAGTTAATATTTATACGTAATAATCGAAAGCCATTAGTCATGGATTTATATATGCTTTGCTTAAGGAATTCATATTAATGGATTATTAGAAGTATTAAAGTTTTGAAGTGTTTACAGAGTTTATTGAAACGAACCACTCATGGCTTGTCGTGATTGTTTTTATAAATTTTATCATAGTGATTTTAGTTAAAAAATATGTTTAGCTGCTCATATTGCTCAAATTGCTACGTTTTCAGCACTTTTTTTTACGTTCAGCTTAGCATTCTGAAATACTGAATGAATGAATTTCTTTACTTACAATGAATGGATCAAGAAGTCAAATCAAGGCGTTGCGCATGCGTAAACTTAAATGAACATAAAGTTCCATAAATAGAATCTATTCTGTAGACGAGCTTTCAGGGTAGACGTTTTGCAAAACAAAACATCAAACTGACGTTTAAATATTACCCCCCCCCCCCGGCAAACGTCACATGTAAGCGGATAAAATATTACCTTTAAATAGATAAACTGCAAATTGTCTAATTGTCTAATTGTCTTATAAACATACTATGTATGGGTGGCTTGAGGTGGTTGGGGATAGTTGGAGATGGTTGGGGTGACTGGAGGTGGCTGGAGGTGGTTGAGGGTGGCTGGGGTGGTTAGATGTGGCCGGAGGTAATTGAGGTTTGATAGAGGTGGTTGAGGGTGGTTGATGATAGTTTGAGGCGGCTGAGGATAGTGGGAGGTTGCTGGCGTGGATGAAGGTGGCTGGAGTGAAGTTGTGGATAGTTTGAGGTAGTTGTGGGTAGTTAGAGGTTGATGGAGGTGGTTGTATGTAGTTTTGGGTATTGGAGGTGGTTGGAGGTAGCTGGAGATGTTTTTGGGTGGCTGGAGGTGGCTAGGGAGGTGGTTATGGGTGGTTTCGGGTGGTTGTGTGGGTGGTTGTGTATAGTTGGATGTAGTTGTGGGTGGTGGAAGGTGGCTGAAGGTAGTTGTGGGTGGTTGTGTATAGTTGATGGTTGGCGGTAGTTGGAGGTGGCTTTGACCGAATATAGTTTATAAACACAATAAAATTATTCAACAGTGTTATTTTATGTCCCTTTGTCCCTTTTTTCATATGATCATAAATATGTTATAAGATTACCACACTTAAAACGGTTCATAAATATGCGTCTAACCTCAGACAACAGGAGGAGCCTTCTTTTCATCCGGATCAAAGGATGTTTCTTCCAGATTTTGTCAAAACCCATTCTCAAGGCTGATCATAGGAATTTTTGGGGCACCTTGAATTTATGTTAAAATTCTCATAAGACTTTTTCTTTGATTTTTAGTTAACCCAATGAATTGAAAAGCCTTATCATGAAGTACAGGGTGGTATTGCTACTCATTCATTCGTGTGGATTAGCCATCTGCCATGCACAACAACGTTGCAACTATATGGAACATACCTTCCGCGAAGACATCACCCAGAAAAGTGAAAAATACAGTAAAATGAACTGCACCAAGAACAAATTCTGTGATCGAAACTATTCAATTACTTACATACACTTCCCTCCATACTCAGAAAAACCGACGTTAGAACCTCGATTGAGGGCATGTTGTGGAAAATGCCTCAACCTCAAAGTAATAAACAAATTCACAAATATTTCGAGTTTGAATCCGACAACAATAAACCAATCGGATTTTATCTTACCGATATTGGGTAATCCATTAAAACGGACAGCGTACGGATATCAATTCGTTCCTATCTGTTCAGTTCCAGATTACCTTTATATAACGTCGAAATTAGATCCGATTTTTAAACGGTTGATGGATTCGTGCTCAAGCGCATACCCGCTTATTACCATTTGCTTACTCATGGCAATCGTGGCAGGTTTTATCACGTGGCTTCTAGAAACGCGTCTCAACCACGAGGAGTTCCCGCGCTCGTTCTTTCAAGGATGGTTCGAAGGCATCTGGTGGTCCTTCATAAGTATGACGTCAGTTGGTTATGGAGATAGAACGCCTAAATCAGTTCTCGGTCGTTTATTCGCTATATTGTGGATTTTAGTCGGAATAACGTTATTCGGTTTGCTTACAGGTATATTAACGACCGCCATTATGAGTGCTAATAAACCGGTCGAACCGAGCCTCAAAAAAGCAAAAGTCGGTGTTTTGAAATATCGAATTAACGACGCCGCTCTTGTTGCCCAGCATGACGGTAGCATATTTGAGTCGGAAAGTACGAATTTTTACGACGACGTCGTACAGCTTATAGCGGAATTACGCGAGAAGGAGATCGACGGCATACTTTTCGATAAATTAACATACGTTTCCGTTGTAAATGACTTATTCAAGGGTTGGATGAAAAATGACTATGCTGATATCACTGAAAATTATCGAGCGTATACGAAAAATAACGTTGACTACTTCATGCAGAGTACAATAACGACCCAGAAGAAATATTTTGGGGAACGTTTAGCTTATGGCATTCTAGTCAAAGACGAGGAGGTGTATGAGTACTTCAGAGACGCTATAGTTGATAACCAATTAACGTTTGAAACGAATTTAACGCTTGACGTTGCCCGTTTGTTAAGGGATAGTCATAATGTCGATTTGTTCTCACCTATGAGTGAAGATTTTCAAATTGTTTTTTCTGTCATGTGTACCATTGTTGCGACGATGGGGGTGTTTGGACTGTTTTATACATTTTACAGACAAATGTCTACGTACAAGGAGTATAAGGAGTTTTCTGAAAAAATTGCGTAGTAATAAATTACGGTGTTTTTTTTAATTCGTATTTTTCCGCTTGGGTTAACCCTATACAGTGTGTCCGTAAAAAACAGAACGATTTGAGTACTTCAACAGTTTTCAAAAACCAGACGTGAATATAAATTCGTAGAAAGCACAATTGAAATGTGCCAATAATATCATACATACATACAGACAAGTTGGAATTTTGAGATTATTATATAGAGTAAGCTTTGACTATTGGTATTCAATGATTAATCATTTTATTAAAAAAGTAAGTTACTCAAAATTGTTGGGTAAATTTGCTCCTCTTCCCGTTCCCCCTATTTGATTATTATGAAAAGTTAAGGCTTACTCTCATCAAATTCGGTCATTAAAGCCATCCAAAACATTTTTATGGGGGGGGGGGCGTTGATGGTGTTTTTTTACATTTTTTGTTGTATTATTTGTTTTTGAGCCATCTAAATCATTCAAAATGCTAATCTGGTCTATAAGAGGTGTTGAGGAGCATCTGTGACTATGGAAATCTTATTGTTTTTGACAGAATTTGTTACGTCAGTTTAAGGTTAAGAGTGTACCTACAAAATTTCAGAGAAAATGGGTTATTTGGGAAAATACCTTTAAGCCTAGTGTCCACTCAGAAATATATTTCTCTAAAATTTAAACTTAGAAAACTGTTTTATAGTCTAATGAGCAGCGTTTAATAATTTTTATATCTTTTTTTAAAGGACACTATCGTGTCTACCAGCTGGCGTAAACTTTTTCCCCATATTTTTTTGAATTCACATATCAATTATTAGTAGTTCATGTGTACTCTCTCTTTTCAAAATGTTAATCTGCACGTGGTATACTGAGTAACATAACACCGCGTGTCTTATAGACCGCCCGGAAAGGGTCATTAATGCCATTGTGATTTTTGTGTTTCTTAGGGTTTGAATTAACAAAAAAATCTTTTTAAATGGGCTTGGTCCGGGGATAAAGGTACTTTCTGATCATTATATGGCATGAATGGCCGCTCCGGTGGCACAAACCTCAAAATTCAGCTGGTCCATTATTTGATATGAATAGATTTGTGAAATTAATTCTAATCACTTTGAATTTCAATAGATTTAAAACGATCGTTCTAAAAGATTTAAGGGTTAGAATGAAAACTTTTTCATTCTAGTTCTTAACGTATTTTAGAACAGTGTACAATAAATAAAAAAAAAAATTGAGATGAAATTGTTTCGAATTGTGTCCAATTTGTTTAACTATTGGATAGAATTAAACCTGAAAAAATAGTTTTAGGTGCTTCAGTAGACACTAGGCTTTACTGCGGTTAGACTTGAACTCAGTAAAAATCTAATAATTAGTAAAAACGGTCATCGTCACCTTTCTTATAAGTAACTTGGTTGAAAAGGGTAAGAAATTATGGTTTAGAATGTGAACCTGCTTTTTATGAGAACTTTCTCACTAAAGTAAATAAATAAAACGAAACTGAATAAATTAAAATTGTTTTCGTTAATTATTTCTAGCAATTTGATTGGGTACGAGTGTGTAGCGTCAAAGCTCGTTTAGATCCCTCGTGATCTAACCTATACAAACACCGATATTGTTCGGAATTGCTTTATTTTCTTTTTTAAGTGAAAAACAAATATATCGAGAAAAATTGATTTTATTCATTTATCTGTCACAATTTGTTACGGATTGTCACCGAGATATAAGATTGAAATGAATATTTTTGTTAGTTTCATTTTTAGCTTCCTCGAAACAAATTGTGAATAATTCGAATGCATCTCTTTAATCTTCAATTTGAAATCAACTGTCCCACATAAAACGATATGTCTTATTTATGGCGGGCTAATACAACGGTCCCTTATTAACGGGAATCTGTAATTATTCACGGTCAAATCTTTATAGAGAAAACTCTAACGCAACATAATTTTATGCAAAGTTTTTCAATTCGCATCACCGTTCGTGTTCCTCTTAAGGTTCTGTTATTTAATGGGGATAAAACATACTTTAAATTCCAGTACTCTTTTCAGCAAAGCAACTTCTGCATTTGCATCACAATTCGATGAAACTTGCTTCTAGAAAAAATTATCGATTTTAATGACATCCACAGTGTTTTCAGACATATAAGATCCCTCTATCAAGGAAAGAGCCAACAACAAGGTTTAATTTTCAGGTTTTCATTCCAAACAAACTCCGAAAAATTACGATAAAAATGATTTTTCTGAGCTCTGTCAAAATAACATACTATCTTTAAGGATTTGGTAATTTTGTATTAATTCCTCTACTTTGAGCCTTCACAATTTTTTGCCGGAAAAGGCAGAAAATAAGGCTCTTTCTATTTACAAAAGCAATATGGATTTACAAAAGTTAACAAAAATACCATTTTATTGCTTAATTGATCCTCTTTTGCACCGTCAACAACTAGCCTACTAGAACAATTAGCATGTCTTTTTGGAGACTAAAAAAAATAAAGAAAAAATGATTATATGAAATATGTTATTGATATTTTCGAAAAATAGGTTATATGTTTAATGAGAATAAACCTACTTTGAAATCCAGTATCCTTTTCAGCAAAGCGACTTCTGGATCATAATTCGATGAAATTTGCTTCTAGAAAGAAATATCAAAGCATAAGATAAATCAATAACATAAGTTTTGATGACATTCACAGTGTTGTTAAAACATATAATACCTGTTAAAGGAATTGATCAAGTTAGCAGATAGAGCCTACAACGAGGTAGCAGATAGAGCCCATTAACAGCTGGCAGGGTTAGGTCAAAGGGAGAAACCATAAAAGATATTGAGATGTTAGCCGCATCCATTTCTAGGAAAGAAATTAGTATATACATCACTTTTTAAGTACACTTTTCCATGCTTTCTTTGGACTTGTAACGGCAGCACAATCGCAAGCAGCTGCACTAGTACCACTGGTTTTAACTGGTTTTAACTGGTTTCAACAGGACGGTTCTTCACCTTCAGAATCTTCCGGTTTGCCTTTATTTTCATTATCTAAGATCGCATCGAAACAGCATTTTTAAGAATAGGAATATTAAGGCCACATAATGTTGATTTTCAGTTTTACGTAAGCAAGCGTATCTCAAAAATATCTAAACTTTTTATAACAAGTATAGTCGGCATGTTTTTCGAAATAACTTCTCTTTTTGGCAGTGCATTTTTCTTGTTTCTTGCTTTTAAAACCAACCAAGTATTACCTTTTTTAGCTCTAAAAATTAGGGGCCGCAACGTGATTTTCTTTTTGATTAAATTGACTAGCTCATCTTAGATTTCAACCCAAATAAATTGCATCGCGCAACAAAAATGTTTTTACACTCGACGAATACATCATTTAAGTGCAGCATTAAGTGCAGCATCTTGCCGACAAAATATCGAGTTGGGCGTTTTGGAACTATCCGCGATCAAACCACGATGATCAGTGTATTTACAAGCTTGTCCAGAATACGTAGGGACGAAATTTTCTTTTAGGAGAAATTATTGGGGGAAATATGGGCCTTTCGTACTTTTTGCTATTAGAGTCAATGAGTCAGTCGCTTTTATTATTTCAGTGATTGATTTGATTAAATTACTGAGCCAATGCACCAACGTGCAGGTTTATCTCACACAGAATGATCGTAACTTTTTGCGCTACTGATAAAGAAACAAATTGCCCAAAAGATTTAAAAAAAAGATTTAAAAAACAAAAACACCTTTTCCTCTAAATGATTAACACTTGGCTGATCTCATGTAGATAAATTAAGGTCAACAAAAGGCGAAACTTATAAATGAATAAAATATTGCTTAGAGAAAGTGTTTATGTTGCACGGCGCAGACTCGCAAATTTCCGTAAACTGCCTCGGACTCGTTCTAGGTACCTCGGACGCGTATAGATAAACCTCGTGTCCACATGAATATGCGACGGGACTCGACCACTATCAGTTTCATAGCCAGACTTCAATTTAACAATCATTTTCTTTTAATCAATCATTTCTTTCTAAAATATTCAATTATATCTACTGCAAGCTTAAGATATTCATTTGTTCGGGTCCGCAACACTACAAGTCCAAGCATTATTAAGAAGGTGTGCGGAACTAAGGTAGGTCTGAGTCATCTCATGATCTAAAAAAAGGTAAATGCAGGTCTTATAAAACAGGTTCGAGACATATCAACGCGGGTACGAGTCATATAATCGCTGGTATGAGTCATATCCATACGGGTCCGAGACATATCAACGCTGGTCCGAGTCATATAATAGCGTGTACAAGTCATATTCATACGGGTCTGATACATATCAACGCGGGTCCGAGTCATATAATCGCGTGTACAAGTCATATTCATACGGGTCTGAGACATATCAACGAGGATCCGAGTCATATAATCGCGGATAAGAGTCATATTCATACGGGTCCGAGACATATCAACGCGGGTCCGAGTCATATAATCGCGGGTACGAGTCATATTGTTACGAGTCCGAGACATATTGTTACGAGTCCGAGACATATCAACGCGGGTCCGAGTCATATAATCGCGGGTACGAAACGAGTCATATCCATACAGGTCCGAGACATATCAACGCGGGTCCGTGATAATTTACGGAAAAAATGTACCACGGCGTCAGCTTTTTTCTTATCACCATGACAACGAGTGACGTCAAATACTACCATAAGTAAGGTTAAAAAAAAAGTTAAAAACGTCATTGGGTAAGTAACAACGGAACAGAACGGAACAAAAAATGAAAAAAAAACAGCAACGAAATCAAAATGGAACAATCAAAATAACAAATCAAATCAGTTCATCCCTAGAAGGATACGAATTATTTCATCAATACAAGGCTACAAGGTAAGTAATGCGATTCTTATTGTTTTTATGCTTTTGTTGATTATATATTATTTTCAGTCATCATCTTTGAATTAAAGGGGCTCTTTAAGGATATTAACCAGTTTTTTAACTTGTTTAAACACAATTATTTAGGTACACTGTAAATGTGTGTATCATTGTGTATATAATTGTGTGTATACTGCTGTTGTTATCCCCAAAGCCTCTGCCTGAGTGTCATACTTTTATTTGGAAGGTAAACAGACGAGGTGTCATAGTCTAAGACAGGGCTAATTATAACAAAATTAAGGTCCCGATCAGGTTGATCGACAATAATCGTTTTTGTCCGATCAAAGAAAATAATGACCGATCAAATTGAATCCAGTTTTCTCCCATCACTTAACTTCACTGTCCGATCATTGTTCGTTGATCGGCCGTTATAATTATCCTTGTAAGAGGGCGTTTACTTGAAGAAGAATAGAAATTGGAAAAGCGTTGAATTTCACCAAGAGTGAAACATTGACATAGATTTAGGAGTTATTTTGTTTTAGATTTACAGGGCAATTTCGGTAAATAGATTTATAAATATGTCAATAAAAAAATATGTATGTTAGGGTAACCCATGCAGGAGAGGCGATCAGATTTTTGTTTTGTTTTACTCGTCATAAGGGATAAACAGAGGGAAAGACGTAACCTTAAACTACAATACAAATCTTTTACCATTTCATATCAATCATTGCTATTCAAAACAAAATCGTGATAATGTGTCCGGATATCTAATGTTCTAGATATATGCTATGAAATTATTTTAAGAACCGCTAAATAACAAAATAAGCTCCATCCTTGAAATAAAAAGTGTACAATCGGATATAAAAAGTCAGGTTCGGCCTGGTTACCGCAAAACACTTAGGCCTAACCAACCAACCAACTCATTAGCATCGGTAGGTAAAGAGCCTTTTTTAAGTCATATATACATATACATATACATATACATATATACATCTTTGGCTCCTCCAGGAAACTCAAATTTTAACATTTGGCCCACCCAGAATTGGTCAAAATAGCTTAGAAATACCACTTAAAGATTAATAAAAACAAAATTTTCTTCGCCGCCCAACCATGGTGGGCGGCATTTTAGGAA
>JAUKPT010005479.1:0-10407 GCA_032273505.1 Nanomia bijuga | reverse complement strand
AAAGAAAAGAAAAGAAAAAAAGTACCTTATGGGCCTTTTTAACACCGGCCCTTATTGACTCTTATTTTTTGCTATTTTTCCAATTTTACGCCACTTTCTATTTAATTGAAAAAAGGGTAATAAGGGCCGCCGTAAGGCCCATAAGGTTTTTGTTTTTGTTATTGTTCCTTGTCGCCGATTTTTTTAATTATTTTTTATCGAAAACAAAAGCCCCCACCCACTCCTTCCCCCTTCACACATACTACACGTACTCCATCTGTCATTTACCCCGGCGAGAATAACTCCCTGACTTAAGAATTTTCTTGTTATATTCTTTTTCCAAATTAAATTCCATCTTTTAATTTCCAGACAGATTTCCAGTTTGTCTAGGCCTAGGGTTCCAAGAAGAAATTTTACTGCATAATAAGAAAGAATTTAACAAAAAAAATGATTCCGAATGTGATTTAGAGCACCCTTCACACGTATTTTATTTACATGTTACTATATTTAGTGTATGTTTACACATGTGTTTAAACTCCATACAGAAACCATACCGCACCGTACAAACAAGAAAAAAATATTAAAAAATATTAAGCTTTTAAATCAACAAAAGACTTTTTAAGATTTCCAACATGTAGCAACGAATAGTAAAAGGGTTGCATGGCTGGCACATGTCATAATGTTAAAATCACATTTCTTCAGTTTTATGATGTTTTATACACTCTTTTGTCATTTTTTAGTCACACAAAAATATGCATTGATACATGTTTCTGACAATATTCTTTTCGTAGTTATGTAGAAATCATTATGTAATGGCTAATTAACGTTCGATACAAAAACATTCTTTTCGTCAAATGTTTTTTTTAGATAGAACGCAAGTTATTAATGCGAAATCAATTTTTATAACTTAAACGTGAAATAACGGTTTTAATAAAAATATCTCATTCTCTATTGATCAATTTTCTTTTGTTTGATGCAATTTAATGCAGCTAGTTTTTTATAATAAAAACTCATTCAACTAGGATTAGGTATAGTAAAGTCACTGCTCAGCATGATTCATATAATGAATATGAACGCGTATCTTATTTTCTAAAAAAAAGCAAACGTTTTGAGTAGATTTTTTTTATTACATAGCTATAAGTGGATATTAATAAGATCAAAATAAATGATAAGACAAGGCGACACGTCAACTAGAGAGAAACACTAGAACACATGATATGCAGTAGATAGATCAAGTATTAACAACAAATACATGATTTCAACAATATTATCAACGTATTAAGAATATTGTATGTTGTTTGTTATTTATTGTTTCGCGCGTGTTTAAAATAGAAAAAATAATAATCAAGAATACAAGTTTTATAAATAAAATAAGTTGAACATTTTTGAGATTTATTGATAAAGGTACAAGAAATGCAAACGTTGTTTGACTTCTTACGATCTAGTTATGCTGGTGTTAATCATGCTATTCCAGGAAATGGAGGGACGGCATGTTATGATTTCTTGTCACCAAAGCAACGGTTATTAGATACAAGTGTTTTTACGTTATTCGCGTTGTTTGTTATTTTACCAAGAGTGTTCAAAACGATTTCATTACCAAGTGATCAAGAAGTATTAAGTTTGTGTCGAAAAAAGACTTCCCGTTCTGTAACTAGCTGGCGGAGATGGTTTTTGATTGCACTTTGCTTGGTTTTTGGCATCGAAATTGGATTCAAAATAATTCGTCAATCTTGGATTTATCTGCTTAACCCCTGTCATGTCATAACATGTATACAGATTTATCTCCTCAGTGCTGAGCCGTCACGCAAATGTACTGCTGTTTTCCGGGTTCACAATCATCTATTGTTTGGGGCATTTTTAGCTTCTATTCTCCCCGTCACAAATACCCGTATTTCTATCGCCGAAAAAGTGAGTTACTGGATCCATCATTTGTTGATAACGTTTGTCATACCACCTTATCTCATGAATCTTGGAGGTGCTTATAACCGCGAGCCGATTAAAGACTTTAGTTGGCCTCTTCTTACGATTATTATTTTCGGCTCGTACATGTATTACGTTCTTCAAGGGTTCGGCGTTTTGACTATGGTTAATGTCAACAATATGCTTTGTCCGGCGATATCCGATCCATTCTATGGCCCGAACTACCGCTGGTTTGCATTCGTGCATCAACAGTTATTAATTATCATTTTTGGGAAAGTTTACACGTGTGTCATCCAGAAGTTAAGTGAATTATTGGTCACCCGTTCGCATGCGACCGAACCCATTGTAGTGCTTAAAAATGGACACGCAAAAATGTTGGATGAGAATGAAAATAAGTCGAAATGCGACTAAAGGGTTTTCAAAAAAAGGTTTCTTGAAATTAGGTGGCATTTAAAAGAGTTTTTTGACAGAATTTGTTCTGTTTGCATTCATTTAAATTTGGCTTGGATGTTTTGCAGAAACAAAAAGCGTTTTGAGATGCAGAAGACATACTGACCACCCCTGGAAAGGGCAGTTATAAAACGGCTCACCCCGCCCTTTTTAAACCTGGTATACTATACTATACGAGGGAAAGGGTAATTATAGCTATAATTATCTGGTCTGGGATTTGATTTCGATTTAAGTTTCATTTATAGTAACCCCCTACCCCCGGTTGTAACCACCGACGATTTCCGATAGACGCCGACCGTTAGAAAATTTTGAAAAATGTCAATATCAGTGGCGGATCTGGCCCAATTTCTGAGTGTCTTCAAAAGTGATATTTACCTCAAGCTGTGGGAAATTTAGAAAATTGGAACACTGAAAACGCATGGAAACACATACTTCAGGACCTATTTTCCTTCATTTCCCTCATATTTTGCCCTCATCTTGAACCCAGTTTCAATATTTAGGGCTAACATAGTCAAAAATATTACTCTTATCGAAAATGAGTGTCTTCATGATGACACTGAAGACACTTCAGATCCGCCACTGAATATTTGTCAGAATTTGTTGTCGGAACGTGTTAGTGGCTGCATAAAAACCCCGGAACGTTCTGAATAACTTATAAACAATTCATTATTTTATTTTGAAACCTTATTATTACAGATAAAAGTCGATTACTGTAAAAAAGCAATTAAAGGTTTTACAACCTTTTCGTAAGTAGTATAGGATAAAATTTTGAAACAGACTTCGTACAAGCATGATTTTAACTGTATTCTAAGTATAAAATCTATTTTGATCTTTAAAGTTTTATTATTTTGCGTCAAAATATGCCACCCGTTGGAATTTTGTGACTTTGAAATGGAGTGTCCAAGATTTAATTTTTGATATTAAACAATTTTGTTAATCCTATATTTTTTATTGCTAATACTACTAGATTTCGTCAGTTACTAGAAGATTAATTAGGCAAGTGTTAAGTAATTATTTATTCCCAATGGGGTTAAGAGTTTAATAACTTATCATAGAAATAACTTAATAAAGTGTTTTTTTAAGTTATTCAAATCGTTCCGTTTTTTTACGGACACACTGTATAGTAAAATATATAAAAAGGTGTATTTTTTTGTATTTCCTAATCGGGCCTTCGCCACGGCAAATGGGCATATCTTTAAATTCACTTTTTGGATGCCTGTAACAGTCCCATAATCTACTAGAAATATTAATGAAAAAAAGGACAATATCATTATGAGTTATGACAAAAAGGCCAATCTTGATATTGACCCTTTTTCAAAAAATTTTCATGAAGCTTTTGGCAGATTCTTTGACTGTTCAACGGGAATCCAAAAGGTGAATTTTGAGATACAGCCCTTTTGCCATGACGACAGCGACTTGATAATTTAAGGATATTAATTAATTTTGTTTTTTTAAATTATCCGAGATAGGGATGAATAACGTATTTCCTCAAATAAGCGACGCGGCGCTTATAAAAATTTTGCCTTTTTTTGTACGGCGCTTACTAGAGGGCGGCGCTTAATAGGGCGGCACTTGTATCGAAATTGCAAACTCTCGTTTTATGATTTTTATTTCTGGGTTCAGTAGAAAAATTGAATGCGTTTTGTTTAACGAAAAGCTTTTTATTTATTTCATCTCAATCAAAATTCAAATGTTAAATGTCAATATCTTCATCGCTATCACGATCTTCATCAATAAGATGGAAGGGTTCTAATAAGCGCCGCTTTATTTTTCTTGATTTTCTAATAAGCGCCGCTTTGCATTGGATTCTAGGTGCGGCGCTTAAAAGAGGGCGGCGCTTATATCGAGAAAAAGATCTATAGGTGTGGCACTTATTGGATACTAAATAGGGAATGCGAGCAATGATAACTTATGTCTAAATGGAGTGCAAATAGAACAGAGGTTTTAATTAGGCATTGTAATTTATGAAATAACTTTTTCTTAAAACTTTTCTCTTTCATAGATTGGAAGTGTTTGTGAGCAACTATCACCATGCAAGGACTACCAAGTCTGTGAAGACACGTTTCGAAAAAGTTCACCTTACAATTGTAGATGTAGAGATGGATTTAATGGAAAGAACTGCACTAAATACTTCGGTAATTATCAATTTGTCAACTTAAAGTTGAAGATTATCTTAAAGTTAGCGGGAACAAAACTTGAATGTAAAAAATGTAAAAACTGTCGAACTAATATCGATTAGTTATGTTAAAATTAGAAATGTTAATACCAGTTTTAAGTGAACCAATCGAATCCTTCGTAATAAAAGTTTCAACCAATAAAAACAGCAAATGTAGAAATGTAGATGATTCCTAATAACCCAGTCTGGAAAATAGGGCGGATCTGCCGAAGATCTTCAGGGTGCACGGTAAAATTTTCTGGTTGCACGGGGTGCAACACCCATTTTTTTACCCAGCCTCGGGTAATATAATTCTTTATTTCTAATATATTTTTTCTGAGAATGATAAGTAAACTATACTTTAAATAAATGCATGTTTTTTTTATCTGATGGGTACTTTTATCTTTATCCTTAATAATTATCCATACTCTCCCAAAGATCCCTTTGCTTGGCCTTTCTCAAGGGGTGCACGATAGCTTACTTATAATGCACCCTCAAATTACTTCGGCTGCATCTTTCCAGACTGGGTTAGACGACTTGGTCATTTTATCATTTTTTGTATGTACATCATACAAATACAAATACAGCTCCTTGAGATTCAAGATATAAAATTAAATCATGTTTTTTCTTTGCATGATTTTAGACAGTCCTGGATGCAAATATAAAAATCTCACAGTTACGAATTTCAGATTCTCAACAATGGTATAAATGAAAAAAAAGATGCTCAATTGTTATTTCTAAGTACAGCTATTGGCTCTTTTAGGCAACTGTGGAATCCATGTTGTATTTGACGGAGATCTCCGGCGCAGACGAGCACTTTTCTTGGCGCAGCGGCGCGCAGTTACCATTTTCTGATAATTTCTGGCACAAGCATAATCAAAACACTACAATACTATACAATGTCTTATTGCTTGGCGCAGAGGAAAACCTTACTTTATGACCTCCGGCGCAGCCATGACATGGATTCCACCTTGGCTTTTAGGAAGGGAAATATGGGATGCAAATATAACATTGCACATATGTATGCATATTTTTCCAGTGTTATATCACTGTCCTAACCATTCAGTACTCTTCCTTAAAATAAAAAATGGTCAAAATGTGAGATTTACATTCCTAATTTCCCTGGAAATGTTAATGGACGACTCAACTCATTTTTTTCTTTAAGATGATGATGTTGAAATGGTTATATACCTTATGTTTTTAAAGATTTCAGAAGAATTTGCAGGATTTAAATTTCGAAGTACCCAAAATATTTCTTCAAACATTTCGCGATTTTTAGGTTGGTGTTAATTATATTTAGGCCAGATATACGCCAAAAATTTGTCAAAAAAATACTATTTGGCCATTTCGACCTAATTTTGCTAAAAAATGTTAGATAATAAAAAGACACAAGAATGTACATTAGAAGTGAATTTGTCCAAAAATAAAGGTTTTTAGAAATTTTTAGAATATCAAATTTAAAATTTTCAAACCTTTTCTGAAAATACCTGACCAGTCTGTTTTAGTCAAATTCGGTCGGTGTCAGTTTTAAGGGGGAGGGCTTTAAATCATCTGTGTCATGATCCTAAGAAACATATGCCTATGTCTTCTAACTGAGAAAACAATATCAGTTCTTGAAAATATTGGTTCACACATTTGTGATTCAAATATAAAATTAATCAAGAGCAAAGCAAAACTCCCCAATTGTGCAAACCTTGACACCTCAACCTTTATCTAATGATTCAATCACTCCCTAAAGAAGACAAGTTTTTTTCTTACAAATGAATAGTTAAAAAATGATCTCTTTAGCAGGATTAAAATTAAATTCTGTGAGTAATGACTATTACTAATAAAAAAATTGTATTTAGCATCAACTTTAATGAATAGGTTTTTCAGAAAAATTCACAAGTATTTTTCTTCTTGTACAAATGAAAAAATATTTATTTTCCTTTCAAGCTTAGAATCTTCAATTATCTGCAATAATCACTAATATAGGGCAAACTAAACAAATTTATAGCATCAGCAAGTTTTATTGATAAATGATTTATGTTGTGTCGATTTATACTAATCATATTTAATAAAATAAGTAGATGATTAAATGATTTTCTTACACAAAACATTAAGCAAAATCCTCCAAAGAAGCTTGTTATTAGAATTATTTGCTACACACGTATATTCCCCACTGTCACGCGCGGTGACATTAACGAGAGTTAACCGGCTACGCAGAACAGTAACTGACTTGTTAGAGAAAATGGTATCAACAATTTGATTAGAAGCGTTAAGAAAGTGTTCATTGTTATGGAGCCACGTGATTTGTGAAGCTGGGTTACTCTGGACAACGCAAGTTAATGTCACGTGAGAGCTTTGTTTAATGTTAATCCCACTTGCTGTTGTTGGAGGGAGAAATTCTGGTGCCCCTGTAAAAAAAATTGAAAAAGACATGAGGCAAAAGATTTTTGAAAAAAAAATGTATAAAAAAATGCATACAAGAAGATTTATCGAAGTATTCATCGCAAATTTGAATTACTTTTTAGTTGAGTTAAAAAAAGAAAAATGCATATTTTCCATAAAAATAACAAGCTTAAACATCTAAAATTCTAAACATGGTCCCTTTTTTATGAGTTAGAAATCCATGTTTAGAATTTTAGATGTTAAGCTGAATATGAATTATCACAGCAAAAGTTTCAGATTTGATTTGTGAACCCGGTACTCTGAACTACGCAAGTTAATGTCACGTGAGCGCTTTGTTTAATATTTATCCCACTCGATTTTGCTGAAGGGAGAAAATCAGGTGCCCCTGTAAAATAAAGGAAAAATTGAAAACTTGAATATTGAAAAAAAAATGAATAAACAAATCTATATAAGAATTTTATCTATCACAAATTTAAATTTCTTTTTAAGTTAAAAAAAAAACACGGGGTGGGGCGGATATATGGGGATAATTTACCCACCTCATACTCAACGTTAGCCTTTTTTGTCAATTATTCTTCGTGTTTGAAAGCCCCCCCCCCCAAACCGAGTTAGGGTTGAGGTCTGCAATATATGGATAAAAGCCAGCAGGGTGTCGAAAAAGTTTTTTGATTTTAGAAGAGAAATATACTGTGTGTGTGTGTGTAGAAACCATTATTTACGCTAAATATATTTCCTGCAAGGTTTTTAAGGAAAAAATTATACTCTCAGATTTCGACACCCTGGTAGCTAGTTTCACAGACTTACAACGGAAAATATTTTGCCGGAAAGCGGGGGTGGAGGATAAATAAGATTTGTGAGGTTTAAGGTAAGAAATAAGCTCCAGCACAAAAAATAAATTTGTATTAACCTCAAAATCCTTCATTCTAAGAGCATTTCGGAGCTCAGAAATTCAAAAATTTCTTCAACCAAAGTGAACGTCTTAAGAAATCTGAAAATTCTCTCGTATAAAAAGTAAACGATTAAAAAAACGACTCTGGATCAAAAATTAGGAGAAGAAATAAGGTCTCTTTCAAATGTGGTGGTGGGGGGGATATAAGTGTTTTCCGCCAAAATATTACCGTTGAGACTTACATGTTATATATAACTCAGTGAGCGCTCGTTCCTCCGCGACACCATTACTTGCTACGCACACATATCTCCCGTGGTCCTTTCTACTCGCGTTAAACGACAACAAACTGTGCACGTTACTTTTGAATTGGTGGAGTGATTTATGGGTTATACTCGATTTATCTGTTACGTTTATAGTGTTATTGTTGTTTATAAGATACCATTCTATTGTTGATGAGGGATATGAATGAACTGAACATTCCCAAGAAACGATAGTGTGTTCTTTGACAAATTGACTCTCAGGAGGATGGGTGAGAAATCTAGGTGCATCTAGAAAAATAATTAGTGGAAGGTAGGTAACCCTGTGTAGATAAATTTAGAATCCGACCAAAATTAAAAGACTAATCCGACCTATCAAATCTAGCCAATTAAAACCGATCATAATAGACTAAAACCTGGGCATAAAATAGTTTTGTATTGGGGCGATATAAAGGGTATAATACTCAAACCAAGCAGTTCAAATTAGTATATACCGAGATAAATCTTTTCACCAATGATCTGGTGGATATGGTTATAAACATAAATACCAACAAAACAAAATAAGTTGAAAGATATTTTTATAAAAAATTAATTCCACACTTAATCAAATCGCGCTCAAAACACGCCGTGAAAATCTTGGACCAAATTATCTGACTTTTTGCCCAAAATCTGACCTGGCCACTTAGCAAAAGAGTTTATCTACACCTGGATATCAGAAATAGGTAAATAAAAATTAAAATTCTATGAAAAGAGCGTTCGACAAACGAACTATAGAATTTTGGAGAAGATATCATGGCAAAATGTTGGTTTCCTGTGAAACCAGAAAACTTCTAAAAAGCAAATTTCCTAACCCTTAAAAACTAACCAAACATATCCATAATTATTCATCTTCATTATCCGAGAAGATAGTTAAATAAGATAGTCTAAATAAGACAAAGTCGCTAGAGGGTTCCCTTGATCATATAGAAGGAATTAAATAAAAAACAAACAAAATTACTTACATCTTACAAACACATAAATACTCCGACTTCTCCTCACTTCTCCTTCTTTATACAGAACGTTCACTGCTTCACACATGTAATACCCAAAATCAGCATGCGTGACATTCCGAAGTAAAAGCGAACTATGGACTGAATTCTCTACTGTCACGTGACGAGTTATATTCGTTGAAGTTATTTGGTAATGTGAATTAGTTCTGTTAAGACGTTTGTTGTCTTTGTACCAGTAGATGGCTGGTAGAGGATAGCCGGTAGCCTCGCATTGAATGCTGACGTGGGAATTCTCGATAGATACGATATTTCGTACTGGAAAGCGTGTTAGTTGAGGTGGAACTGAAAGGGAAAAATAAAATCAATGTTTACAGGGGTCTTCGGCCAAAAATATATTAAAAAAATCAAATCAGGAAGGAGTAAATTTTTAATCAAAAAGGAGTACAAAGGAGTAGAGCTTTAACCTAAAAAATAGTACAGCGGAGTTCTGTTTCTTGCTGAAAGAGTACAAAAAAGCAGTACAGTTTCTTTTTTACTAAGTATAAAAATCGCAAGATGGAGGTATTGAACCTATACCAGCTACAACAAAAAACAACAATTATCTGTTGTTTATAAAAGCGTCGAGTTCAAGTAGAAAACGTGGCATAAGCCACGTGCAATTATATGAGTGCTCTTTTAGTTTACATGTTGAACCATACTTATTAGACGGGAAACTCTCAACCCACGGTAAAATTAGCGGAGGGTTACTAGACATTTTTACGATAAAAACCGAACTATCAGAGCTTTTTTCACTGAAATGTTCCTACATCTATTATCTATTGTTCTCAATTATCAAAATTTAGAAATATGATACTAAAAAGTACTAAAAACCCTTTTATTAGAAACGACCCCTAAATCCCCAAAATATAACCATCTGCCTGAAAAAGGGTAACAGTCTACGAGTAAGTATCTATTGTTATGAGATACCATATGCATCTTCAATGGCATAAAAACTTTAACTTAGTAGTCTGTGCCTGAACACACACACTTAAACCTTGCATTGAATGCTGATGTGAAAATTGTCCAGACATTGCGTCCTTAGTTGAGGTGGAACTGAAGAAGAGAAATGAAATCAATGTTTTTACAATTTTTGTGGCATTGACATTAACATTTACATTATAAAAGCAACGAATTCAAAAAACCTAAACTAAACTGAACTAAAAATTTCATTTCACAAAAAGTTCCGCTTAGATAAGATAATGAAGTAGTGATTAAAGACAATTTAATTTAGGCTTCAGGTTGTTTTATATGGATTTTTACATTGTTTGGATTTACAAAATCTGCAACAAGCCATGCTTAGTTTTCTGCATTTACATATATGATCACGAGCACATTTAA
>JAUKPT010005478.1:0-10407 GCA_032273505.1 Nanomia bijuga | reverse complement strand
GAAAATTGCACTAATTGCGCCACATGATGCGGACCAGCATGCATCGGGACATCTCACTCAGGCCGTCACTCAGGGTACCTTCAACGTATTTCAAAAGAACAGAAACGACCCGAGTTTCCATTCTATTCTTTCTTTCTTATGTCTATGATCGAATTATTTTTAAACATACTTCTTTATACAATTTAAAACGCTACTCTCCCGATTTCCGATTCCCGATTCCATGAGTCATTGTGACTGTTACTACTATTCTAATGGTAATCATCCCCCGCCCCTACCCCCCCCCCCCCCGTAGCGCCTGTTTCTATTATTTCATTTTTTGTGCGTCAGCTGGTATTGATAGTAAATCATGTTTTTATATGTATTTTTTTCTTCAATTTATTGAATTTCAATTCTGCAAATAAAAAGTAGAAATATAATTTTTTTTTCTCTCTCTTCAACAGTAAAATTTCGTGTTACGTACAAGGCATGGCGTACTTTAATAACAGGCCTTACTATGCATAGAAATCTAGTTCAATGCTTTACGGTAATTCTTTTGACCTGATTTTTTTGAAGTTTATATTATCAAATAATGTCTATAGAATTAATTTTTTAGAAAAAAAGGTTGAATCTTCCTGGAATTGTGAGGTACTTTCGTTATCCAAATGTTTATCTGGTCGATTTTGAAAGAAAATTGCTCTTATTGCGTCACACGACGCGGAGCAGTATGTTTTGGGGAATCTCGCTCGGGCCGTTAGTCAGGGTACCTTTGATAGAACATCGCGAAGTTTCCATTCTATTCTTTTTTCTTATTTCTATGATCACAAACATGTTTCTTAGAGTTTCGCATTAAAAAACTGATATGGATTATTTTCTAATTAATTTATTGAAATTAAATTTCATAATTTTTTTTTAATTTGTTTATTAAATCACAAAGGCCGCAGTCTGTCATCCACTCAAATAATTATTATTTGGTTAAAGTTCATCTCCTCAAACTAATCTCGCGCAAGTATTTTGATTATAAACATTAATACTCAAGTACTTGGTACTGTTTCAATGTCTTGCAGTAATAACCAGTCTTAAACATGGTTTTGGAGACAAACAAAAACATAAACAAAAAACGTTGATTGGACCTCCCCTCGTATTACGTATTACGTCACACGACGCGAACCAGTAGTATTGGCGCATCTCGCTCGGGCCGTTAGTCAGCAGGGTACCTTCAACGTATTTCGAAAGAACATTACAACTCGCGAAGTTTCCATTCTATTCTTTTTTCTTATGTGTATAATCACAAACATATTTCTCATAGTGCCGCATTAAAAAACTGATTTGGATTATTTTTACTTTCTAAAAAAGAGTTAATTAAATTTATTGAACTAAATTAAAATTCATAATTTATTCTTAATTTGTTTATTATATCAAGGCCGCAGTCTGTAATTCTTTAGTAAAAGTTTATCTCCAGTAGTAACCAGTCTTAAACGCGGTTTTGGAGGGAAACAAAAACATAAACAAAAGACGTTGTTTGGACCTCCCCTTGTATTACGTATATTCATCTTGTTGAAATTAATTTTACTCCTGAAAACAAAATCAATATGATTTTATTTTAGACGGCAATCTAAAGGTTTTTTATCATGGCTGTCAGTAAGAAATGTGTGCGTGATCGATTGCGCGATCGCGCACAGGGCTTGCGCAATCGAGTTTGTTTTGGCCAATTTCCTTTTCAAACCACTTAATATCGGATTGACACAACCCTTCCTCATTCTATGTAAAGAGCCAGGTGTAAAGTAAAAAGTTTAGGAGCATTTGTATTAAACTTCTTTTTTAAAGCAAAGTATATCACTTTTTACGCGATTCAAAATTTAAAATTCAGTGTTAGTTTTTGGCCATAACTTTACAACTTTTCAACTTATTCATCACATGAATTCAGTGCCGTAAATGAGGCTAATAAAGTGAGGGGGTGTAAAATTTCAGCAGTGATCCGACAAGAGGCATTGTGCATCGTGATCCGACAGTCGTAAAGATATTTTTGCATAAATACAAAATATCCGACAAAGGTAGTCAAAAATCCGATAAATTTAAGCTAAAAATCCGATAAATTAGTCAAAATTACGACAAAAGGAGCAAAAAATCCGACAATATTAGCAAAAAATCCGACAGTTCGATAAAATTTGTGTTTTTAATGCATTTCTTCCGTCTAACACTGACTGGCTATCACGGCTTACTGAATAAAACAAGACCTAATTCTTTGCTATGCACTTTTCATTTTAGGTATTTCCAATGAAGCTTTTAAATTCAGCAACCATGAATGTCTGAATATTCTGAAGATCTCATCCAGAGAATAACATTCCTTATTTCATTTACACATTGGTTCTATTTTAGATTTAGATCACACAATGTAAACAAAGAATTAGAAACACAAGCGATGACGGCTGAATCCGCCGCCACGAAAAAGAAGGATGAACTTCTCCGAATCCTTCGCACGATCCCTCGCAACAAAAACATTTATTTTATCGACGACAGAAGCGGGGGAGGGGCGAGTGGTGATGACAAAAACAATGAGCTTGCAGAAGAAGCATGTGGAAACGATGGGTTAGAAGAAGTAGGCTGTTCTACTATCAGCGACGGAGAGAAAGTGGCAGATGAAACTTCGGTTTTAGTGAAACAATTCCAAACCTGGAGCAAAGTGAACAATTTTGATATTCTGTTTGCTGACCTGTTTATAGAAGATGGCGGTGATGGTGTGGAGTGCAGTAAACTAGACTTTCAAATGGAACGGGATGGGGGCGGGTCTGCTTTTCAAATGGCTTTATATGAGGATACGAAAGTGCACCAGAGTGCGTTACCTACGAGCGCCAACAGCAGCTGTCCAAGCGATTGCTCGGCCATGAAAAAGTGTCCGGAATCGGCCATGAAAAGCTGTCCGGAATTCAATAATAGCAATAAAAACTCTTGCAATAAAGTAAAACAATATAATAAGAAAATTGTTGGGAGTGATAGTAAGACATCTACGTCATTGCAGAGACACAACACGTCAATTATTGGTAAAAAAGAACTTTTGACAATTGAGAATTTATCGAATTATAACATAAAGTCTAAAAATCGGAACAGCCGTGCCAGGTGCGGGGCAACAAAAGCTAAGTCGACGTACAAAGCAGGAATACAACTCTATCAGTTCATGTTGTTCCTCCTCGATGATCCGGGAATGTCGGATTCGATTCGCTGGATGAACAAATCGGACGGAATATTCAAAATCGTGAACAAAGAGAAAGTTGCGAAGATGTGGGGACATACGCGGAACCGATGTTCTATGACGTATGAGAGTATGAGTCGTGGATTACGTCATTATTATCATATCGGTGTGCTCGATTCGGTGAACCAAAAGATGCAATATAAGTTCACTAAAAGGACAATGAGGGAATGGGCTCTCAGGAGTAAAGAGGATTGATTGCCCTCTGATTACGGGATTTGTTGTTTTTAAGCTTCGTGACCGAGAGGGAATGGACTCTCAGTGAAAAAAGGTTTGGTGCCAAAATTCGGCAATTTGGTAAGAAATAACATCATTATAAATTGATTGGGTTCAATCTATAATGTAGCAATCACAGGCCTGGAGCTAGCAGTGGGCACGGCCCGCCCTGAATCAAATACAATTTGGGCCGTGCCCGCCCTAAAAATAGAATGACAATGAAATAATTTTTTTCTTAATTTATTTTACATTTTGTGTGGGATCAAAGTATATACAAAATACTTGCCCTCTTTTTGAATTTCTCGCAAAAAAAAATGTCAAGACGGCATACATTAATAACACATCAATTTATAGTAAAAAACACATACCTAGCTGCGAACTAAGTGACAGTGTATGGAAATTTCTTAAATAAATACAATTACTTCCTCAAAAAATGTGTTTTAAAAAAGTGACTATTCCTAGTGCCCGCTCTGATATTTTGGTCCAGCTCCGGGTCTAAACAATCAAGAATTATTCTATCATCAATTTTAGTTTTAACCAAAGCATCAAATGGCGACATTTTTCAAGTGAACCAATCATTTTCTTGATCATGTAATTTCTAACCAATGAAATGTATTTATAATTTATAGACAAACCCTCGACAACCGAATGTTGAAGGGCGGCTTCAAAATGTTTATCACCAGGAAATCGTCAACTTTCCGGGGGTTTACCTATCGCTCCATGAAACGCTTGCGTGTTTATAAGAAAGGAAATGCGAATCAAATCTTGATCAACATGTACAGGTGTTTAGACTGCAGTTGGGAGGGTCACGCGACGCCCATTGCAATTCACACAAATCAGAGTAAAAATTAATCTTATTCCCGTTACCAACAGTTTTGGAAGGCTTACACCTAACTAAATCATCACCATTCTCTATTAAAGAAAGGAAATGCTAATCAAATCCATGTAATGGTCAACATGTAGAGGTGTTTTTATAAGAACCAGTTCACATGAAGTTCTCACCGACTTTTTGAGTTAACCGGGCACCTAAAATTCTTGATCCTTTCTTTAGAATTTGTGCCTTACCTAATGTATAAGCGGATGAATGGCCGAGCGGTTAAGTGTCACACCTATCAATACTAGATACCTAGCGATCTGAGTTCAATACCCAGTCGCGCCAACAAAAAAATCAATGCTACTCTGAAGCTAGTTAACATCAATTGAAGTGTGATACTACAATCATTAGGCTGTAAGTCCGTCGGGTCAACCTATGCAATGTGAGGGAAATTGGTTAGTCAGTTGATACCTGACGAAACACTATATGGAGCTATGCTAAGTATGACTAAGTGAATACCTTGCATTACTTAACTTTAAAACATACCTCAGACAGCAAAAACGAACGAATCTTGAATTTTAAATAAAAAAAACCAAAGTGAACTTTTTGGGCTTTTCCTTGTTCAACCAAGAAATATAATACTGAAAATGGCATTTTTCAAACACGAATCTTAGTTAAGAAAATAATAAAATGACTTACCTAATATTGTACAAACCAGTATTTCATCTTTACAATAAAAACAACGAAAGTTTTTGCTTGCTTGTTAGATAATGCACTAAAATATAGATCGTACTAAACTGCTTATACGACGCAAGTAAAAGTCCTTGTTATCTTCACCTCAAACGCACCGCTCTCTAATCCAATTTATCTATCTTCTATGAATGAAAATGAAGGTAATTGGGGTTACTATCTACTATCAAAGGACAATTATCTCCGATGGAGCCAGTGAAATATATTCTAACGGAACAAGCAATTAAATATATATGTTTTACAAATTACCTCTCCATCTTCTGCATGGCCATGATTGATTGGTCTGAAATTACATCATGGAGATTTTCATTGGTTCAATATAAAAATGTCACTATATGAGTGGGTTCTTAAACTAGAAATAATGATGACATTTCTAAGTTAACCAATGAAAATATTGATGATGTAAATTTTAACCAATGAAAAGGTTGAATTAACCTTTAATTTGAAGGCAGACGCTTGATAGAAATTGTTCTCATGAACGATATTTGTGTAAGGTCATTAAAATGTGATGAATTTTATAATTACATTTCGAACAAGAACTGTCATCGTAACATAGAAAGGTATTTTTATTTCTTCGATGATAATTGATAGAGATTATCTTGCTTATTAATTGGGTTAATGACTACTTCATATTTCGCTTAAATTTTACATTACATATGGGTTCGATTTCCGGACCCTCCCCCAAACTTGTTAAATGGCGTGTCTATCGTAAAAGATCAACAGTAATTGTTAATGGTTAATGGTTAATGATTTGTACATATGATGGAACAGCCATGCACAAGCTCTTTACGTGCTTATCGAGGCAATGGCTTAAGTCCCACCTAGTGTTTCGTCAGCTACCAACTGACTACCCAATTCCTCTCACATTGCATGGGTCGACCTGTCGGCATTGTCTAACGATAGTTGTTGTGCCCTCGCTAAGAGCTCGAGTCGATTGCATTTTGCTGCATCGTTTTTAAATCACACTCGCCTCCGCGTCCCCCATCCAGTAAGTATCTCACGACGACGAATGCTTAACGAACATGAATGGAAGTGTGTTGAAAGATGACATACCACTACGCGTTGGCGATGTGATGTAATTGAAAGCTATTTTATTTGAAACTGACATTCTGCGTAATGAAAATCTCTATATTCAATGTGTAAAGGAGGTATGGGGCGAGAGGGAAATCTTTTTTCAAAGATTTTCGGGATTTTTGGAATTTTTTCGGGACTTTTTTGGGATATTTAAGTGTCAAAGATTATTTTTGACTTTTGGAGCTTATCAACATGGAATTACGAGAAGAGCTATCCAAGACCGACCTTTTCTATCTATTTTACCTTTTTTGTTATCTTAACATTGAGACGTATTTACATATCTCTGAGTATAATTGATGCAGATTATTTTGCCTGTTAATTAGGCTAATGGTTATTTCGCATTTCCTTTTTAAGTTCTACATGGATTTAATTTCTTGTTCCTACTAAATTTCTATGCCTCACGTCCATCGTAGAGAGTGTAAAATTTGTTAAAAAAAGATTGATAGTCTATCATTTTAACTACATCCTGTCTCACAGGAGTGAGAAAAAAAATTTCACCGGTACACCGGTTTTTGGAGTTTTTTCCAACGGGACATGAGTAAATTTAACTTGGACATCGCAAAATTTTGGTAATAATTAAGAGATTTTTTTGCTTATTAATTGTGCGAAAAGCTGTGACTCTCAATTTTACTTAGTGTCACACGAGTTCGATTTCCTGTCTCTCATACACTAAAACATTTTGAGATGTTAATTTCGTAGACCCATACTAACTTTCAGTTATTATCTAATGGGACACTAGTTAGGGAGTATTTTTAGAGCTCTTATTTCGTCCTAGTTCCACATGGGTTCATGTCCCGGCCCCTCCTACATACTTTTGATGGTTTGAAGTCATTTTTGTATTGAATTATGTTAGGAATCATCTCAAAACTTTGTCTAATTTAGACTAATGATTGGACGGATATTACATCGACAGGTATCTGATTGGTTCACTTAAAACTGTCACAATTTGATAATTTGTTAAAACTCAAAATGACGAGAAAATTTTTCAGTAAATCAATTAAAATCACCATGGGTGTAATAGACAACTAATCAATAGTCTAAACAAGACAAACTTTTGAAATAATCCTTAAGGGGGACAATAGAGTGTAATTTTTTTATTTATTGGATCGAGGGGATCTAAAAAAAAATGTGAAAACTGACTTTCATGGTAAACCAAAACTCAGTTAGAATACCATATTTATATTTTGTGAACTTTAAGTTTTTAGCAACTTGAAAAAGACACGAAGAGTTCGCTAAAGAAAATTACATACCTTGTCTTTCTTTTTCTTGTTGTGTACTTAATATTTATCACATTAAATATTTTAGCTCCTTCAAATTTTTACACTAAGTAGAAAATGAATAAGTGGCAAACTTGTCAAACCCACGAAAATGGTACCTCGTTACCATCATTCATGTGTCCACGCTATTAGTTTTTTGTTTTGTATTTTTTTACTATGTGTTTTCTTTGTATATTTTTTTCAATCATTGTCTTTGTATTGCATAATGTTTTCATTTTATTTACGTGTTCGTTGTAAATATGCTGTAAAGCTGCTGTTTATGACTTTATTTCATGCCATGGCAGTAAACATGTTGTTTTTCTAGAAAAAAAAATCAAGAAAAAAAAATCAATCTTTTCTTAACCGTTTTCTCCAGCATTAAGATCCAACTAAGTACGAGTAATAGGGCTTTCCATTCTCTTTTGGAGGTCTTTTTTTTAATATAGATGACATCAACATGCTCAAAGGAAAAACAGGTACGAAAAACATCTAAAATAGACTTTATGCAACAGCATAAAAACAACAAACTAGACCCTCGTGTTATCGCAAACTAATCCAACCTCAATCTTATCAGATAGTCCTACCTTTGTAGACATAATGACTTGAAGATTGCAAAAGAGCATTCGACCAGTTATCTTGGAAAGTTTAAAGCGTACCTGTTATTACATGTTTTGACTTGATATTTATCCCTGGGGTTAAAAGAGGTTAAAAGGGGAATGGATGGAGCAATAAAAGTCAAAGTTCGTCAGTCAACTGTTCAGAATAATAGAAATTAGGAATAGACGATTCTGTAAATTACGTCATGTTTGCATAAAAGCGAGGCGAAAGCGGCTCAACTACCAAAATAATGTCAACAAATCAATTTCAATTTGTTGTGTATTTTTTTATTATTATTTTCAATATGTATCCATTTTGTAAAGTAAAAAAAAAAAATTCGAAAGCGTGCTTCGAACAAAATTGATGAAATTGTATTTCTTAACTATAACTTTCTTTCTAATTAGTGGGACCGAACCCATGTTTGCATGGAAGCGAGGAGAAAGCTGCTCAACTACCAAAATGATGTACAAAAATCATAGATGTTAATTGTAAAAATACGTTTTGTTTATAATTTGAGCACGTTTCGCCTCGTTTCCATGCAAAATACTAATTGTTGATTTATTTTAAGGAAAAGTGTATTGTCTCGAAAGTTTTGTCTCGTTTTGCTATTCGATTGGTTAGAAATTACATCATTCTGATTCTGATTGGTACACTTTGAAATGGGTTAGTCATTTTTTTGATTTTACAAAACATTAAATAGTGATCTTTTGAATGAACCAATCAGACTCAGCTGATGTAATCTCTAACCAATAAAACAACAGAATTAGACAAGAATTTGAAACAAAAACCTAAAGACTGTTGTTTGTTTACTTCCTTTTCCTTTTCTCTTCGTAAGTAAGTAAGTAAATATATATTTCAAAAAAAATTCAAAAGCAAAGTTTACAACATCAAAAATAAATTTATTACAAGATAACGAAAGTAGCTAAATAAAATAAAAGATGTGGGCAAATGTCATCAATTGCAGTCAAGAAAAATAGTTGTATAGCCAGATGAAATGTAAAATAAGGAGAAATGATATTTAAAGCCTTTTGTTTGATTAAAGCAATTTGAAAAATTGTTAAAATATTATTTGGACGGACTTGTTTTCTTAAGGAAAACATAAGAATACTAACTAACATAGTAAAATTCTAAAATTAATCTATCTGAGATATCTGTATCTGAATTTGTCTCAAATTGGCATATAGTCTCAGTTGTTCAGTTATTCTGACTCTTTTCCATTGAACGCCTAATTTTCCTTGAACAGAGTGATACAGTATTTGAGGTCAATAAGCCCTTGCTTTTCATTGCAATATGAATGAAATACAAGTGAGACAACTGTCCAAAAAATCTCTGGTTGTTTCTCAGAAACTGCTGATATTTCTTGCTTTCGTTGTAACAAGATTAAAAACGATTTTTGTCATGAGAACAGACTATCTGATCAGCAGACAAAGAAATAGGAAATATTGTTTAATGAAACAGAAAAGTAAAAAAGAAATAATACAGATACCTGAGAATAGATGTTTTACCATATTCCTTTGATGTTTTGAGGATAAATAGAATGAACGTTATTCCAAACAATATCTTTATTTTATTTTTTTCACACCTGGTGATGTTATCGGGATATAATATCGCTAAATCTTGAAATCCTGACTTAAGAAAAAGATGTTGTTTGGAATAACGTTCAATCTGAAAAGAAAGGTTTTCATTTTCCTACATATTCTTTCTTTCTATCATGTCCCCTTAAGTTTGACCGGAAAACACGTTATATTTGCAATCACTACTTGACAATACAGCCATAATATTGCAATTTTTTATGTTTTTGAAACAACCTTGTCAGTTTACCAGACGCTTGATTATATACATATACATACTTTCCTTTTACATACTGGTACGTTGGGTAAAAGTATATCTCCACACACTAACAGCTAAAAAAACAACTGTTTTACCAGCAGTGAAAAAAGAAAGTGAGATAAAGGAAGGCGCACCAAGATACTCCACTGCTTTCTACTCATACATGGGTGCACCTTCTCGCTGTGCTGAAATTTGTTTTCACAAATGTAACATTTTGGCAATAGAAACGAAAAGTCAAACGCAGTCCTCACGATTTTCACAGCTTTATCTTAAGCTTCTCACAGCTTGACATCTTATCTCACATGCACTCCCAGACTGATTACTATATAGAGATCGAAATGCGTAATAAGGTAATGCTCCATTTTCTCATTTGACAACTGTGCCTATGTATCGTGTTGACAAGAACTCGTCGTGTTTGCAAAAAGTTTGCTTGCAGATATGTGTGGGAGATTTTTAGTGGATTAATCAGTGGATGGGGACAACCTCGTTAAAACTCAGCCCATCATGATTCCGTTTCGGGAAAACCCGGCCCATTATGATTCCGTTTCGGGAACTCTATAAATAATGGCCCTGGGACACGCTGCCGGCAACATCACAAATTTATCCCTCGTATTTTGAGGGATCATTGTTTCAACGTTAATAATTTA
>JAUKPT010005477.1:0-10408 GCA_032273505.1 Nanomia bijuga | reverse complement strand
ATTGACAATCTGGATGAATCAAAATCTTCGAGTTCTGGATCAATACCAATCAAATTAATAAAAATTGCCAAACATGAAATCTCGATCCCCCTTATTGAAATATGTAATACATCTTTTATCCAAAGGTACTTTCCAGATAGAAATAAGATAGCAGAAATAATTCCTAGTCATAAAGCTGGTCCGACAGACAGATTAATAGATTTATTTATTTATTTTGACTATGGATCATCCGCTTAACCAAGATATTCCACTCAGGCACGTAGCTGAGCGGCGGGGGAGGGGGGGTGTAATAAGATCTTAAAAAAATCTAATATTCCATGTTTTTAGGGGCTAAATTCATAAAGTGTCTTTGAATTCGCAAATTGCAAATTGTTACCATTTGCCCCCTAAATGTTGAAGGTGAGCTATGTACCTGGTTGCACTCAAAAGTAAAGTTATCTGTTAATTTTCTATTAGAAAAAGTCTTAATTGGGGGGGGATTCACCCCCCTCCTGTCAGTTGTTTAGCTGTAACTTTGGAACAGCTTTTTTAAAGAAATCTTGGGAGTTTTCTAAATATTTATCTAGCTTTCCGGTAAAAAAAATATTTTGAAAAATTTCCAACCAATTAGCGGTAATTACCACCTTGGTCAAGCATAATTTAAGATTCTTTTTATCCTCTTGTGGCAAAAAGTGCCACAATTTGCCAAAATATGTTCAATAGGTACCAAAGTTAGTTTCATTAGGATGTAAATCATTATTTTAATGTTGAATGGTTTTTATGGTACGCATATATCGGGTTTTACCATTTGCACTTTTTTATACTGAATCCTTAAGAATTTTGATGACGTCACGACGACAAAGTGCTGATGTAAGCAAAATAATAAACAATAATATATGGAGATAGAAAATACATGCATTTTGGCATAATACCGAAATATGTAGTACATCAAAATTATTCTAAATCTAAAAGGATCACATAAAAGATCTGATATTCCGATGCATCCAAGGCCCTTCTTTATCTTTAATCCATCTGGAGCTTGTTTAGAAAATGTGAATAATATAAAAATACATGTGTCGTAGATTAAAACCATCACAAATACTGTAAGTCAAAAATGATCTAAATAAAAGCATTATAGATCCGAGATTCCGGCATTTCGTAGGCTCTGTACTTAATAATCCATTTTGAGCTTATTGGTTCTTAGGAAAGCACGGTGTGTAATAGACGCCGTATTGTAAATCCTTAATAAATATATATTTATACATATCCTAACTAGCAGTTAATAGTATCAGTGTTTATTTTGAATACCATTTCTAAAGTAGAACTGAACCGGATTCGTCTATTTCTTCAACCACTTCTCGATATTTTAACAGCACATCCTTGATTACAAAATACCAAGAATTCCAGGAAGGCATTTTCGTTACTTATCGTCATATTATAAATTGATAATAAATGTGTTTTCTCTCGACGGGGGTATCGTATGACACACGTCAATGATAATTGCTGATGAAGTGAATTGAAAGACAATCCCTCCCTAACGATATTTGTTTGGATTTTCTTTTCCCTTTAAAAACGCCTAGTGGCTGAAAGTTTTTTTATTCACACGTCTACCTCGTATCATTTTTCGGGATGTTTGGTCGTAAAAGGAAGAAATTATTGATGAAAATCATGCCAAGACATAAACGCTGTTTTTCAGCTACCATTTTGTTTTTCCAACAGGACACAATTCGCTAAATTGTGTTTCCTTTTTACAGCATATTTGACAATTGCTGTTATTGTAAGACATTGAGTTGGTGTCTTGCAAAACACCTGATAAATTGTCCAACTATATAGTTTTTTTTATCGTGATGTGATGAGTTTAATCATATCCTGAGATTTAGTTTGATCATTTCTGAGATGAAATGTTTGTCTTTCAAAACAACTCGATTTAGAATAAAAGTTGGAATGTTGTTTTCAATCTTAAAAGTTGCTGAAAGCACAATCTGATCTTGACGTCAGTTATAGTTATTTTCAACTTATCCTTAAATTAACTTTATAAATCTTTTGTTGAAAACATAATGGTTGGCTAACTTGACCTTGTCGTCTGACTTAAAGTTGCAAGACGATGGAGAGTGGAGTGCATCTATTACAACAAATGTTTATGTACCAGTAATAAGAGGGTTTCATCTGGCATATGTATTGTGCACCAAAAATGCTGGAAAAATCTAAAGACGATTGATGAATTGATTGACAGTTGAAAGCTAGCGAACTCATGTACATATGATAACACAAACATATCAATTGACTATCCAATTTCCGTCATATAGCGTGGAATTAGTTGTATCTATTTTTTTTTCCACTTGGTATGATGCCTTGCATCTTTTCTTCTTTATCCCTATTACTTCATTCATTCGTCACTTGATTTATTTATTATTAGAAAAATAGAGCAACCAATAGACCTGTTTCCATTACGTCACTTTTTGTTTACATTATGGCATTTTCCCTCCAAAACCGCGCAGAGGTCTTGTAACTATTACAATACATTGGACAATTGATTGGATGGAATAATGACAATTGAGTGCGTTGACACACTCGTCATTTCTATGATGGCATCAAGGTACGCAGTGAGTCAATCTCTAACTACACCAGCGAGTGTTGTTATCGTGACAACAGAACACCAGAGGCGATTCTAATTGATCTCACTTTCTTCTTTATCTTTTCCTTCTTTATCCCTATACTTCATTCATTCGTCACTTGATTTATTTATCACGAGTACGTTTTAAATGGATCAGTTCATAAAGCATTTGTGTCCTCTTTCTTCCTTTATCTATTAATAGAGCACTGCCAATCTATCACGCACATCAACAGTCTTAAAATAGAGGCTTGTTATGCGAGATAACCTTGACATCGCACTTAATTCGTTATTTGTCTGTTACATTAAAACTTGGTTAAGCGGGAGTACACGTTTAATTCGATTTAGATTAAACTTGAGACGTTTATCGCAGTCTTCCATCGCCACTTAAGTCGTTGATTGATGTAGGATTGGTTTGAAATGAAAATAGTTGTCACGCTCACGCTGATGTTGTAACTCGTAATAACTTGGTATATGTTTAAAGTAGAAGAAAGATAGGTGTACGCAAAAACAGCGGATCTGGTCCTTTTTCGGAGTATCTTCAAAAGTGATTTCAGTAAAATTCGGTTGGATTTCAGGACTCGTTTAACATTTTCTCTAAAACGAGTGTCTTCATGAAAACAATGTATACACTTCGGATCGCCACTGCACAAGAATATACGAATTCATCTGTTTACATCATTTCAAAACTCCAAGGTGCACTAAGAAGGAAATTTGAATGTTCCTTTTATTTGCTAATTCCAACAGCATATTAAAGGCTACTTTGAGGTCCCGAATAAACGTCCCCACCCCCGCTTATTGTTGTTCAGAAAAAATCCCCCTGCTGTTATTAAGACCCAACCGTTTATTAATTATTCATCTTCAATCTTTTAATTTTGAAATTTGAAGTGCTCGATGAAGGCCTTGTGTGCAGGGTAAATGAGCCACAATTGATTCCAGTCGGATAAAGTCGAGTGAACTATGTTTTTTAATATTAATTTTATGCTTTGCTGCCAGACTTCCCTCTACTTTTGACAATTGATTTTTTTTTCCAACCCCCCCCCCCCCCGGTTTATTAAGACCCCCCCGCTTATTAAAATTTACATGTTTTACCAACCCTTCCCCCGTTCATTAGGACCCCCCACCTGTTTATTTGTGATCTCAGAGTACATCACTGGGATCGGTAGAGCCTCTTTGACTGAAATGGAGTTTCTGGAACCCATACCTTGAGAACCACTCATAGTATCGGCTTCGGGTTTATTAAAACATTGCAGAGTTGAGTCCAATTCCAAGGTCCTATGACTAAAAGCTTTATCATATTATATAAATATATTTTAAATTGTTTTTGATAAAGATGTTTAATTTGTTTGGCATTGTAGCCTACCCGTGCAGTGCCAGGAAAGGCAAAGAAAATTTAAGATTATTATTATCGTACGGAACGTTTTCACTATCTCTTCAGTTTACTATAAAAAATCTTGATAAAGATGTTAGTAAGGAATACGTCAGATTGATACAAGGAGAATTATGTTAGTTTGAACATAACTGTTCATTCTATAACGTGTTTAACATGGATGTAGTAAGAGGCTAATGAGCCATCTCGTGGCAGAAAAATGTTTTATCTTTTTTTCACTGAGCGCTTCCAAGATTAAAACAATTAATAAATAATTTTGATTATTTTTGAAATTCCGTTATGATAACGGAATTCGTGTAAATTAAGAATCAAATCAAGAAGATTTTGACGTCAATAACATTGTGGTCTATTGCTTGGTTTCTTACTATTTCTTAACATTTACTAACAGTAAAAATATAAATGATAGAACCAGCAAATAGACTGAAATTACCTCAGACAATTTATGGGACAGGATTGAGGCGTACAATTAAATTATAATAGTAACCAACACGCATCTATATACGGAAACTATAATCGACATGGATAAATATAACTGGAGATTATACAAGCCGACATTTCTGCACGAAACGAAATGTGTTGGGGTTGGGGTTGGGTTTTCCTAGTACAAACATCCACATTATTTATATGTTTAATGTCCTAATTTTAGTCACAATTGCAAATTTTAGTCATTTAGTATGGACTGAAATAGACAATTCTTAATAGGAATGAATTTTTAAGTCAGTACAATTCTTATTCACTAAGACATGATTTAGTCACTATTTTCTTTCAGCAATTATGGACTTCCGTTTCTTTAATTGCATGTTTAAAAAGATGGGATTAAGCACAGAGATCTTTTCTTTTCTACCCTTTGACCTGCGATATGATTTTATTTCTCTTGTTTCTCAATTGATTCCACCTGTTTTCCACTTGATTCCACCTGTTTTCCACTTTATTTCACCTGTTTCCATCTCTTTTATTCTAAAGTGTTATCTATAAACTCCCTTTTGAGAAGGATAATAAAATATCATTATCATTATCATCATCATCATCTATTCATTTTAGATCTTGCAGCATTATCGAAGATGACGCCAGCTTCCTGTATCATTATTGCGACGCAAAACCTGGATCGTCGGGATCCGGTGTCTACACGTGGGTATACGACAACGACCTACAACAATGGGACCGAGAATTAGTCGGTGTATTTTCCGGTAACCGATGGAAAATATACGACGAATTTTACATTATCGTCAAAAATTTCAACGTAGCTGTCCGATTAACAGCAGCGAGGTACGCACAGATATGTGAATGGCTTGGTAAATATGGAAAAACAATTTGTAAAAAAAGAACCAAAAAGTTAAATAATATGGTAAGTCGTAGATAAAAATAAAGACTTACTTCTTTTATACAAAATAAAATCAAAAATGAAAAGGTTTCTTCTTTATTTATTTTAGTTTTAAAGGAAAAATTTAGCACTTTGTTTAGAAAGGCATTCAAAATGCAGAATTTCTTTTGTATTTCTTACTGTTTGTTCTATAGAAGATTTTTGATATTGAAATAAGGCATGGGTAAATAAAGAGGTAACAAAGAGTCAATCCAACGAATGCTAAAATGAAAACTAGTTTTAATAGGAGAGAATCACTTACTTCTAAAAGAAAGAATTTAAGAAATGCCAGATTTGGAGAAATTGACAGATGATAGTGATAACACGTTATTGTAAAAGCGTTGTGTTCTTTCTTTTTCATTAAATGTGTCATAATTGGGATAACAAGAAAGTGGTCTTTATAGTTTATGTTTGTCCATTTGAAGATTCAATAAAGAGCATTTGATTTTTAAGTAACTGCATAAGATAGAAACCTCATGTTGGCTGCAAAACCACTTGTGCAATAACATTTTTGATTAGTTTGTTATCTATCAGCAGTAAACAAACGAAAAGAAAAACAATCATTGTAAAAACTGAACTACTTTTATTGACTCGAAATGTAACCAAATTCAGACTAAGGATGCAGAAAAAGTTTGTGATGAAACTATTTATCAGTTGGAAAGCAAAATTCAAATTGCCAAAAAGCTTCCAATCAAATACATTGGCAAATAGAATTGGAATATTCTGCTGCCCGGGAATAGTCTAAAATTAGACTGTTTTTTAAGGTAAACAACGGACACGGTTTAAGCCTTCTCGTTTAGGTAATACCATACTGTATGACTGTATTATGTTCTGTCGATAAAAGCTTTTGAACTCCAACGAATAAATATGTATGCCTTAAAGCATTTGATTTAAACGAAACATTAAATTGAGACATTTTGAACTTAACCAATCAGCTTCCTGATGCTGTAATCTCTAACCAATCAAACGGCTAAAATAGCCGAAACTTGGCGATAAGTCAAACGAGTAAATATGCCTATCAAAGTGACAAATTTTCTAAATCTTATTTTTTTCCAAATTGTTTGTACGATGTTTCTTTGTTTTATGTAAATTAAGATAAGAAGATCTATGACAGCATTAGCCTTCTGATGATCCACGATCACAATAGTTGTAAATTTATATTTTTGTTGGGCAATAGCTGACTAATTCATGTGGGTTATCATGATAGTCGAGTACGGCGATACAAAGGATTTGTTTTAGACATTAAAAAGTTGCCTCTTGAATAGTTTTTTGTCTTGTTCTGTATTGGATTGAACCCTTAAATAGAGTATATCCATCTAAGGCCATTCCCTTTTTTCACAATACAAATCCGTTGTTTTGTCATGCTTAGAAAGTGGATTCCTTTATATTCTTTTACTTTATAGAAACACATTGTAAATTAGACGATGCTTTTAAGAGAAAAAAACTTTTTTAACCTTTTATTTTTATGTACGGAGTCACTTGTTCTAAATTTAGAAAATGCTGTTGTTGCACTGTCTTTTAAAATGCATTATATTCAACCATTTGGGATTGGACTATATTCATTTATTTTGTATAGCTAGTAGAAATAGAATAGAACAGAATAGAATTGCTGTTCTTCCGCATTTGAAGAATTCCCTTTCTTACACCAATAATATGCACATAGATATCTTAGATAGATACTTAGATATCTTACATCAACAACCTTATAGCAACGGAAATAGATGACGTTTTTCGCCACTTTCTGACATCATTGGTTGAATATAGTGTATTCTTTTTAAATGTTTTTTTTTGTTGTGTGTGTTATAAATATTTTTCATTTTTTTTTTTCATGTTACCATCTTTTTATTTCCATTCTTTTTTGTTTTAAACACGGATAAGGAATTTTCTCAAAATTATTTCTCATTTAGACTATTGATTGGTTGAATATTACATCATGAAGAAACTGATTGGTTTATTTAATAATGATATAATCATTTTTGACTTTAAGTAAATATCAAATTGTGACATTTTTAATTGAACCAATCATATCCTTGATGATGTAATTTTCAACCAATCAATAGTCTAAATTAGACAAACTTTTGAGATGACCCATTATTAGTGTTCTTTATGCATATTCATTCATAAAAGAAAAAAATTTCAAATTGTGACATTTTTAAGTGAACCAAACAGATTCTTGATAACGTAATTTTCTACGAATCAATAGTCTAAATTAGACGAATGATTGCTAACGAGTTCTCGTTGTCAAGAGAAAAGACGCTCTAAAAATACTTCGTTTTGTATGAAAATAACTCAAGATTGTGTTTTATATATAGACGAGTTTATCAAAAATAGCTTATCTTGTAAAACCATATTTTCAAGATTTACAGAATTTACGAAATTCTTTGGTGTGCATCAAATAATTAATATTGACCGTATTTTTTCTACTTTCTCATCTAAATTAATGGATCATCTCAAAACTTTGTTTCGACTATTGATTGGTTAAGAATTACATCATGCAGAGCCTGAGTGGTTCATCTAAAAAAGTCACAATTTGAAGTTTTGATAAAACTCAAAATGATGAAAACATTTCTCGGTGAACCAACCAGATTCTTCATGAGCTAATTTTCAACCAATCCAATCCAATCCCTTTTTTCAATTTTGTAACAATCTTCAAACGATATTCCAATCCAATCTACAACTCCTTTCTCTTAAGGCGAGAAATAAGTTAATCTAATTTTATTTAACCCTATCTCTACTGGGCGAAAAATCCCTAAATTCGGGATTAAGAAAAAATCTATGGCGTGTAGGTAAAGTATTTTGCTACCGTACCCAGCCCCGCTTACAAAATTATGACATATGCGGGATCCAATCCCATGAAACTTGTGGTGCTTAAAAGAAGCAGTTGGATATATTATCTTTATACACGCGATTTTCCGTCAAAAAAAGCAATAGAAATAGGGTTATGGGTTCGTGATAAGACGATAGTATACTTTTTGTACAAAAATTGTTTTAATTGATCTTCTTGCCATTGGAAACAAATAGTTGAGTCAAATCAGGTTATAAATTGATTTTTAAGCAGGATTTTTCTATTTCAAATGTCTTAAGATTATGGTCTACTCTAGCATAACTGTTTGCAGCTCATAAAAAACCTCAAACCCTCTCTTTTTTGGCCTTTCTGAGAACAAAAAGTTTCCTGCATCAATTGGGTGCAATGCCATCAGTAGAACAGATATTAGAGTGTTTTAAAGTTTCGATGATTTTAGGTAAAGAAAAGCTTATATATTTATCAAAAAAAGGTTTTTTTTGTATTTCATATTCAAATAGAGGTGCCATGATATTGACACAGCACTTAACCCGCGATGAGGAATGGGGTGGTAAAACTATCCACCTTGATGCAAAATCCTTCATAACTCGAATTTACTAAATAGAAAATAAAAAATCTTTTTTTTTATGTGATTGAAATATCAAATTACATAACATATATGCAGTTGAATAGAATTGAATATCGGGAAGTTTAAAAATAAACGCTTTTGTTTAAAGTTTATGCACGCTTTCTTTTGTTAAAAAACACATTCTTGTTTTTAAATTAATGCGAGTTTACTAATAATTGTATATCTCGCGATTGCTTAGATGAATTTTCACAAAAACTTGGAAAATATCTTGAATTGTGTTGATAATACTTCATACGTCTCTTTTACTCAACACATTCACTGGAACGCTGTTTTTAGGGGGGTCAAATTACCCCCCCCCCCCCATTAACGTCGACCATTAAAAATATATAATTCGCCGCATGTTAATATCCAATAACAAAAGCATGACTGAGAGGATCTTTCGTTTTATCTTCTTGAATAAAGAGTATTAATTACGCCACCAAGAATCTGATTGGTTCATTTCAAAATGACATCATCAATTTTGACTTATAGAAAACATCAAGTAGTGAAATTTTTAAATCAACCAATCAATTTCTTCATGATGTAATATAAAGCTATTCAAAGGTACATGATGTTATCTTTTATTCCACCTATGAATAAAGAAAAATAAGATGGTATTTAATATTGTACTTACTATTTATTAAAACTGTGGACATTGTGATGTAACATAAATTGCCAAATATTTTCGACAATTTAAACAAAGACTTTTAGACCTAGCCCTCCTATAGGGAAATGAATACCATAAATCCATATATTTTTTACAACGTAGGTAGTCCTCATTAAATCAGTAAATTTTAAGAGATCGCACTGAATTTTTGTCCGAAATTAAAATGTCTGAAATATAAGTGTCCGAAATTTTTGGTTATTAATGTATTGATTTTTCTTTTTGTTTTATGTTTTTGTTTTCATCATAAAGGTTATTGTTGTCCTTTTGTAAGTTTTATTTTCTTTTATACAGTTTGTAAATTTTTGGAATAATTTTGTATATTAAATAAGTTAATTAAATAGATTCAAACATACTAATTATTGGGTACATTTTTTTGTAGATGTTGTTGTGATTTCCTTCTCCTTTATGCTCCAACAGCATCTTCAAGATCAGCTCATAGTTAATGGTTAATGGTTTGCACTTATGATGGAACAGCCATGCACAAGCTCTTTACGTGTTATCGAGGCAATGGCTTAAGTCCCACCTAGTGTTTCGTCAGCTACCAACTGACTACCCAATTTCCCTCACATGACATGCGTCAACCCGTCGGCATTGCCTAACGATAGTTATTGTGCCCTCGCTTAGAGCTCGAGTCGAGTGCATTTTATTGCATCATTTGTAAATGACACTGGCCTCTACCATCCACGTCCCCCATCCAGTAATTATCTCTCGACGATGATGCTTAACTTACATGAACGGAAGTGTGATAAATGATGACATACCACTACGCGTTGCTTAAGACCTGATATCCGAATTTCTTGTTTAAATTAACCACTGTTTTCAAATTTGTAACAATTTCCAAACGATATTTCAATCTCAAACTCCTTTCTCTTAAATGCGAAAATAAGTAATCAATGAATCATATTTTAAATTCAGCTCTTTAACCCTAAACGTACTGGGCTTTTTTTGAGTGCTTTATTACTGGGGGGGGGGGCGGATTCCGCCCCCCTCT
>JAUKPT010005476.1:0-10408 GCA_032273505.1 Nanomia bijuga | reverse complement strand
TGTGGGTTGTCGGACTTGTGAACGTCGGACTTGTGGGTTGTCGGACTTGTGGGTCGTCGGACTTGCGGCATGGACCCCTTTATTCTTCCCCTTACAAAGTTGACATTCATTATTTGTTTTCATTTTTCTACATCTTTTCTTCCAAGCAAGTTCTTGGTAAATACAGGGAGCTTGCTCAAGATACTGAAATCATCACCTAATTTCTTCTCTTCTACCTTTCCGTTTGTACCTCTTTATTGACTATTCTTGCTACTTTCTGTTCTAATTTTCCTAAGTCTCTAGTTCTCAGCTGTTTGAATTTCTCGCTCAGTTTCTTCAGGCGATCTTTTTTTCCTATCAGTATTGTTGACATTTTCCAGAGTTCTTCATCGTTTTTCAACTTTTCTGCCTTTAATTCTTTTATTTCTGTAGAATACATGTTTATGCTACTACTTCTTTAGTTTATATTATCCTTTGTTTGTTTTTTTAGAAACCACATTCTTTAACTAAAATATTAAAAAGTACAAAGAAAGACATTTTGTTCATGTGGTTTTGATTACACTTGGACAATGTCTACAATTGTTTGCCCAATACCTGGATGTAGTTACATCACCGATGACGTTGACGCTGCTGTGCGGCAGTATCCGCAGGTCCGACCTTCTCGCTCTCCGACAGGCTGATGTCAAAAACGTCAGATCTTTCCATGCAAGAATCAAAGGCAAGGCTGCCACATGCTTTATATCTGGGCTATCCGATAAAGAGATTAAAATGGAGGTATTCGGTTGGCATGACCTTGACCATAAAACTGTTGATGCAACCGAACAGTTTATCGAAGCGAAGGAGATGGCACGCAATGCCCTGACCAAGAGCTCAACAATGTCCTCTATTTTGAGTTACAGTAAGAATAAATCAGCAAAAGGACCTGTCTGCCTACCAGAGAGTAACACACGATCCTGCAAGAACTGCTCCACCTCCATCGAGAAATTAATCTGGAGAAGACGATTGAAGAAAATGGTTGACAGAATTTTTTGTCCGACATGCTGGAATCAGCACACAAAGAAGAAGCAACAACGCAAAGAAATCAATACAGTGGAAGAGAAGGATTTTAAAAATTCGGCGCTTTCAGTTGGAAGTATCAATGTCAAACCCTTGAATCACTTACTTTTCGATACTGAAAACGGATGGGAGAGAGCCAGATCCATTGCCCACCCGACACTCAACCTGACCGTTTGTGTTGACGACCGACTACCAAGATTTCAATCGTAAAGCTCCATCAATCAACACGTTAACCATATCTGTAGTCACCGATACAGTTGGACAATCCTGCCTATGGGGACTCGAAAATTTCTTTCGTGCCGGCTTTACCAAGGATGATCTATTACCTGTTAGACACTCCTTATACGCTGCCAACAAGGAGAAAATACCAATATCAGGAGCTATCTTGTTGCGACTTTCTGGCTCAAGTTCGACTGGCCATAATCACATGGCAGCTGTAATGACCTACATTAGTCCGTCATGCAACAAGTTTTAGCTCTCTCGTGAAGCGCTTATCCAACTTGATGTAATCTCGGCAACATTTCCACAGATCGGTGGTGCTCTTCATAAGTCCACCATTCACACTAAGCGTTCACCTTGTGACTGCCCTACAAGACTTCCATTTGAGTGCACTCTAGCCAACAATGGCAAGATGCGTGAATGGCTTATCGACTACTTCTCGGCATCTACCTTCAATCAGTGCTCCCATCAACAACTTCCTGGTATGACTGGTCCTGACGTAACCCTACACGTTGATGATGATGCTGTACCATATGCAGCCCACACCCCAGCACTGGTCCCTCTTCACTGGCAGGATGTAGTAAAAAGACAGCTGGATAGTGATTTTTCAATCGCGATGGTGCCATCGAATGGTAATCACACCAAAGGCCGGCGACTCACCAAGCAGGACAGTTGACTTGTCGCCTCTAAATACCTTCTGCCTCAGAGAAACTCACCATATTGAACCTCCTTTTAAGCAAGCCAAGAAAGTGCCTTCTCATAATTGGAAATCAGTCACGGATGCATGGAATGGCTTCCATTCTGTCCCGATACGCCCCGAAGATCGCCACTATACGACATTCATTACGCCTTGGGAAGATATCGCTACAGGGTCGCACCACAGGGTTTCCTCACAAGTGGTGATGCTTACTCAAGAAGATTCGAGGAAATCACAGATGTGAAGAGGAAAACCAAATGTGTAAGATGTGGGACGAAGATCTTACTGAACATTGGTGGAGAATGATAGACTTCCTATCCCTTCTCGAAAGCAACGGTGTAATACTTAACAGGGAGAAATTTCAATTCACCCAGAAAACTGTTGATTTTGCTGGATTTCAAATTTTTGAGCACTCAATTAAACCAGCTAAAAAAATTTGTCGATGCTATCTTGCAGTTCCCCAGACCGACCAAACTTACTGATGTGCGATCTTGGTTTGGGTTAGTGAACCAGGTCTCACACTATGATCAACTGTCGAGTATCATGGAACCGTTCAAGCACCTTCTCAATGGACATCAGATCTCGACATTGCCTTTCAAAGATCCAAGGATTTCGTCATTGAGTCAATCCTGAAAGGCGTAGAGATATTCGATCTACAGCAATATACTTGTCTACGGCCCGATTGGTCCAAAACAGGAATTGGCTACTTTATGTCGCAGAAACATTGCAATTGTCTTCAATTACGCCCTGATTGCTGCACAGATGGCTGGAAAATAACCTTAGCCGGTTCCAGATTTCTACGCCCATCCGAAACAAGATATGCACCTGTGGAGGGCGAGGCACTGGATATCGCTTGGTCTCTGGAACAGACCAGATACTTCACGCAGGGATGTGACCGACTGATCGTCGTCACCGATCATAAACCTCTTATCAAAATATTTGGAGACAGAACACTTGACGAGATCAATAACCCCCGACTTTTCGGTCTTAAACAGAGAACCTTAACATGGCGCTTTTCGATAATGCACTCACCGGGTAAAGATGACTTCTTCTCCGATGTAACCTCCAGAAAACTTGCAAGAAATGAGGACAATCACGAGGTACCAAGTGACTCGATGATACTTAACTGCATTTGTTGCCACGTTGACGACGACAACATGGAAGCTGATCAACAACCTCAATGATTTTAGATCTATTACATGGGACATCGTCAAACGCGCAACTTCCGATGACCGTTACTGTCAAGACTTAATAATGCTTGTCGAGACTGTGTTTCCCTCGTCACAAGCCGAGATGCCAGCGAATTTAGCACCGTTCTGGAAACACAGGGACAAACTACATATTGTTGACACAATAATAATGATGAGCAATCGAGTTGTCATCCCAAAATCATTCAGAGCGGAAATACTTGAATCCCTCCATGCAGCGCACCAAGGCATAACTGCAATTAAAGATCGTGCCAAGTACTCTGTGTATTGGCCCGGTATCACAAGAGATATTGAGTTGATACGCGATGGATGCTTCCAGTGCAACAGATGTGCACCGTCTCAAGCAAAATTACCACCATTCGAACCTCATATCCTGTCAACGCCATTTGAATCCGTCGCTTGTGATTACTTTTTCTACAAGACACACTTGCGGATCGCTTATCAGGATGGACAGAACAAACACAAATTCGTCCTGGCGGTAGAAATTCATGTGCCCAGGGCCTTTGTTCAGCTCTCTGCAGATTATTCATGACCTTTGGTGTACCGGTCGAGCTGTCGAGTGATGGTGGACCCGAGTTTACGGCTGCGGAAACCAAGGCATTCTTCGTGAAGTGGGGCGTCAGACACCGTGTTTCATCTAGCTACCTACCATCCTCAAACGGAAGGGCCGAACTCGCTGTTAAGTCCATCAAGAGGTTACTCATGGATAACGTCGATTCACAAGGATGACTAGATACCGACAAGATGGTTCGTGCCTTATTGATCAAACGTAACACACCCGACCCAGGATGCAATATTTCACCATCAGAGGTATTATTTGATCTTAAACTCCAAGATACCCTCCCCTACATCAGAAAAGATACCGGGCTGTTCAACAATGGACAAATCTCTACTCACTGGAGACAAGCATGGCGACTAAAAGAAGAGTCACTGAAGACACGTTATGCCAAGACACTCGAGAAACTCGCGGAACACTCTCGATCACTCCCTCCGCTAAAAGAGGCAGACCAGGTACTGATTCAAAACCAGACCGGCCCATACCCCACCCAATGGGATCGAAGTGGTGTTGTTGTTGAAGTGCGAAATCATGATCAATACTACGTGAAGGTTGCGAGCACCGGCTATATCACGCTTGGCAACCAAAGATTTCTTCTCACTTTTTTCATTCTAGATCTAAATATGGTTACCTTAGAGACTCATTTTGATTCATAAAATAGGATATACTCGCAAAAATTCATTTTATTACAGATCAATTATGAGTTCCCTTTCAACCTGTATGTATCAAAAAAGAAGTTATACATCCTGTTTTCTTGATCACATACGATATTTCTTCTCGGTTTGACGTCCTTATACTTCGATCTATCTCAGTAAAGAATTTATCTGCTAGTTTACTACCTCTAGTAGTCACTTTTAGTGACTCGTGATACCCCTGCATCAAATAAAAGAGCACTTTATGAATCATATGCAAACAACCCAGAAACATCTATAAATGTTTTCAGTAGTATTTATAGCCACCAGAGGAAATCTTCAATTATTTTCATAGTAGAAATAACTATAGGATAACTACCAGTATAATGGATGTAGCAAGAAGAATTTGCAGCAGATTTTAACGTCACATAAAACACATTTGGTTATAAATTCAATAAGAAGTTGTGTTAAATAATTCATTGTTCCCAAAAGGGTCATTTTATACTTGGTCCTAAATGAAGTTTCTTAAGTTCAATAATCAAAGAGTCTGAGCTATATAATTTGGATAAAATACAAATTAAGGTTAGCGAAAATGGAGAGTTTTGATATTTTTATTCATACATTAAGTGTGAGTCAAATCCGTTTTTTTATAAGAGAAGAAATTCTGTTGAATATAACGTCTGATTGCTGTGGCAAATCTGAGATATGTCATGATTTTTCAAAATGCTTGGTAAAAAGGGCTCTGATTTATGTATTTATGTATTTTTTTTATCGAAGATTAACTTCCTTATAAGAAAACCCTGCTGAACAATGATTATAGCACTTCTCAAAATAATTCTGGTACTTTTTTATATCATTATAATTGCCAGAAGCATCAGTCAACCATAACTGATACCTCTTAGAATCTCAATCTAAACACAGTTGAACGCCATTATCTGCTCGATACAACCACCTGCGTGGCACTTATGAAAAGAACATCATTCTAATAATTGATTACACAACATCATATCATAAAGCTTTGATTATTTATTGACAGTTAAAATTCCTCTATAGTTACCACAGACAAGTCTAAGCCCAGATTTAAAGGTGGTAAGAATAAAAATAAGAGAATAAGATAAAGAATAATTTATGTCAAAGAAAAAATTTAAAATATGATGGTAAAATAGGATCGTTAATAAATATAGATATTATATATAAATATAGAAATTTAGTGTCATAAGTTTAGTTTTCTTTACTATTATAGTTAAAACTAATTTCATTAGGCACTTTATCATTAATTATAAGAAAAAATAATAATAAGAAAAAATATAAAAATAAAAATATGATTCGGGCTAGTAATTTGATTAGAAAAATCAATATGAAAAGCTTAACGATTCTAATTTTTTGTTAACCAAAATTTTCGTCTGCCACTGCAAACTTTGTCAGTGGAGACGGCAGTGCATGATCTGAACCCTAAATGTCGGTATCTATATTTAAGTTTTATATTTGGTTTATCAGAGTGGATGAAATCAGCATCAAGTCTAGTTCAGAAGTCCAATTGATTCCTTTCCTGAAAGTTAGTGATAACTTTTATACAATGAGTTGTTAACTACCGCTATTAATCTGTTACCATTTGAAATCACTGTACTGTGTGGTTTTTAACGGTATGCGAATGGGTTTCCTTCATTATCAAAAAGCACAGTATTTGGAGCAAAACAGGCATTGAAGTCACCAAGAATCATTTAGGGTATGTCATCTTTAAGTTTTGACTGAATAAAGGCAATTTCTGATTCATCGTAAAAAGGAGATCCATTTGGGTGAATGTATACTCCAACAAATTGAATATTTTTATAACAGAAAAGTCACAGCCATATCTGGTTACAATGTGAACGTACATATTTCTATTTAATGTAAAACAATGCAGTGAAGTACATAATTCCCTGGTCAATTTTATGATGTGCACCAAGTATACTCACTGCAAAACAAGTATAATTATTCAGTAATTATTCGTTGTTGTCTGTTGAATCACAAGTCATTGATTGAGACTGGTAGATATGTTAGATCATTCATTGCTTGAAATGAATGACTTTGGCACTATTTGTAAATTTGTTGATTAAGATGAAGAAGAAAATCGCAACTCAATGATCATAAAATCAGATTGGAATACAATTGTGAATAACACTACTCAAAACATGTTGATCCCCAATGCACAAATTATGATTTCAATTGGATTTTTTCCTTCTTAAGCTCAAAAATATCATAAATAATTCTTTTTTTCTTATTATTGTAATGTAAATAACAAATTTAAAAAAATGTCGATTTACTCATAAATGTATTGTATTTTCATATTTATATTTCTTTTTAAAAAAGAATAAGGTTTATATATGGACACGTTTTTTTAATGTTCCAAAATTAACTGTTTTGAAAAACATATTTCTTGATTGAGGCATTTTCTGTAGTTTTAACCTATCCACTGTTCTTGGGGTGGTCGACATGAGTCATTAAAGTCATTTTTTATGCAAAAAATTTCTTACATGGGCAAACTATGAGCCATTTTTTAGCATTTTAGTGTTTTTGTAATTTTTCTATCTTTCTATGATTTTCACATAAATAGTAATAAAGAAGCTCTCTTGGTTAAATGGTCATGATTCGAGGGTACTTGGGGTCAGTGCAGAGCTTCGAATTAGCCCAAATTAACCCTAAAATGTATGACTTAAAAATTACATTTATGTACTCAAAAAAGATCATACATCGTAGGGGTTTCAGTATAGATTCATACTAGTAAGCCCAAATAACAATTTAATAGTATTGGAGCATAAAAGTTGTTATTGGGCTCATACTCAAGCTTGAAATTAACATTCCAGAGAAGTGAAAATTAGTATTTCTGTCATTAACATACCATTACCTATTAAATAAATGCTATTTAATGACCCTATTATGAGAAAAGTGATAAGTAGATATCATATCTGGATAAAACAAATACAATATTTTTACTGAAAAATACCTACTTATTAGATATAATGAAACTATAGTAATCTTCTGATCTTGGAAAAAATTATGCTTAAAAAAAGCTCATAAAATGACCCAAATAACACTGGAATGCCACTTTCTTTAGACTGACTGTGATGTATGAGTACACACAAATCATTCTCATCTAAAATGATGTGGCTTCTAAAATGCCCTCAAAGAGTTGATTCACCAATATCCAAAGTATCATAAATAGGAAATTAGTATTCATTAAGATATAGACAGATCTTTGCTAATGCTAACATTCGGCTCCTCTAAAACTATTGGCTCCTATTTAGCCCGCAAACCAATTGATCATATCTTTCTATTTTTTCCAGCTTTCTATATGATGAGACTTCTTGTAGCATAAAATTTTAAACATTAAAAAAAACGTGTTCATATTACAAAAGCTTGCTTGAATCATGATTTCACTTCTATTCTATTATCAGATCCCGTGTATTGAACAGAAGGGAGAAGTAGCTGTTGTTCTCCATAAAATCATTGATGCATTTGAAGCAGTATGTATTATTCCATATTTTAGATTTTATGCCATGATATATATAAATGTGTATTGATTTGTTTAAGATTAAGAAAGTATAAAATGCCAGGATAAAAGAGACATTATCTCTGTATACAGTACAGAAGTTCAAAATGCACTCTTTACTTCTCACGTGATTTTTGAACATCATGTAGGGTATGTTTTTTATGCTGATATTGATTTTTCCTGATTTGACGATGAATAACTTTGATGAATGTGCATTAATGTTACCTTCAGTAAAGCGATTTTATTATTTGGCCATTTATGTTTTTTCAAGTAATTTTTTTTTATGTTTGTTATTTGACTTAATATTTCTGAACGGAGAAAACATTTAAATCCAAGACTTTTAAATCAAGTGCTATTAATCTTGGAAGTTAATTGGGTAGCATTTTCAACCAAAGTGTATGAAATTTTTGGTTTCTGGCTTGATTCCCTCTATATTTTTTCATTCTACATCTAATTCCATCTTCGAATCAACCTTACATCTCAACTAGAAGCTTAAGCTTCTGCTGATACCTGATATCAAAAGATGCAAAAAAAATGTTCAATTTTTGCGGGAGTAGTAAGTGTTTTATTGAGTCTAGAATTGTTCTTGTACACTGTCTTTCAAAAAATATTCATTTATCAGTCTTCTTTATTGAAAACGAGGCTGGTGTTATTTGTAGCCTGGGAACAAATAAAAAATTATATCGTTACGAAACTAAAGTAAGTTGTTATACTCACTAAGAACTTTCAAAAAAAACTTTCAGATATTGAATATCAACGTATAATAGAATTAGTAGTTATGGAATTTTGGTAACATGGCACTTTCATGAAAATAAAGCATTTCGAAGGAAATCGTTTAATCTTTCCTTTTTCATGGTCATAGTTGATTAACATGCTCCTGTAAGTAAAGTTTGATGAAAAAAACAATATTTGTTTCTATCATAACCACTTAATCATGACCTAACAGAATTTTGGAGGTCAGTTAAAGGTTGTGGTACCGCAAAATATAGTATGCACCACCTCGTAAGCCAGTGCCATATTCTTTCTCTGACTCCAGATATGGCCCTGGTCCTGGCTGAAGGATTCCCCTTAATATCATAAATATGCATCTTTCTTACTTGTTGCTGTTTCAATTTTATTAAATTCCGTAATTAATTAATAAAGGCAAAATAGATCTTCGATGTTGCAAGCAGCCTGTACCAGGGCCATCTCTGGAGTTTACAGAAGTGAATTATTTGTGATGGGTAGCAGGTTGTTTGAGGATAACAAAGGTTGTGGTACAGGGTAGCAAAATATATTATGCACCATTAATCCTCATATCCACTGAAATTGAAACAAAGAGTTTTATCTACTATCTGTATGTATGCTGAAAACACCAAAATGTCTCACCTTATCATCAGTTTAGAACAGTGTTTTATTTTTAGTTTGGCAATTGGCACATTACGCCGATTTTTGACTGTTCTACATACACATTGCACATTATAATAGCAATGCTAAAGCTATGCTTATAATTTAGGAGGTTACCCTCCACTGTTGATATCCACAAACAGAGGCCTCGTTGGGGTGGGGTAGGTGCAACCGCGATGGGTTTCACCACCAAGTGGGTGGGAGGAGTGACACTCAAACTCCCCCATTCACTAGCACTAACATGAGACAGGTGTATTTTTTTGCATTTTTCAAGGCTTTATTGCTTTCTTTGATTTTTTTACAGCAGCTAGCTAAAATTTAAATTGAAACTTTTTTACACATTTCTTGTGCAAATAAATCTAATTGAAGCAAAGCAAAAGTTTCTGCCTTAAAGGCATAATGCTTCAGTAAACATGCAGGATTTATTCCTTTAAAATGAAGAAAATCGGAAAAAGATTTTTTTTTTCATAATTAGAAATTTTTTCCTCGTTTTTCTGTTGTTTTTTTTATTCCCAGCAAGTTTTTAAAACATAAAACTCTTATTAGTGATGTGTCTTAGATTTCTTACAATACCACTTGTACAATCCATGCGTTAATTTTAGCAATCTCTATAACCCTGACATAGCTCCCTCGAACCACTATGTGACATAATTCGTCTCTTATAGGGGGTGCTAACTAATACTACATATAAACCTGTATTTTGTCACCTATATACAGTCGAACCTCCATAACTCATGCACCTAAAAACGATAAAAAGCGTCAAGGTCGTTTTTGCACAATAACACCTATTTCCTATGTATATATCATGTCTACTGTCGCAGCAAATCCCCAGTCATCGCCTCTTCAAAGATTCTCTCAATTTTAGTGCATCTTCAAATAGCCCTTAAGAGCATTCCTGTCAAAGGAATTTTCGAGATCTCGTCTAGTAGAGCCTCAGCGATAAAAATGATCAAGATCTTTTTTGCACAATAACACCAATTTCCTACGTATATATCATGTCTACTGTCGCAGCGATTCCCAAATTATCGCATCGTCAAAGTTTCTATAAATTTTTGTGAATCTTTCAATAGCTCTTGGGAGCATCCCTATCAAAGGAATGTTAGATATCTTGTCTAATATAGCCTCGGCGATAAAAAAAAATCTTGG
>JAUKPT010005475.1:0-10408 GCA_032273505.1 Nanomia bijuga | reverse complement strand
GCATTTTCATATGATTCGTGACATAATAATTCGCCACCACATTCTTTTAAACAACATACAGTTTCAGATGGTGTAATCACAAAATTTTCTTCACTGAATTGCTCCTTTGGAGTTACCAAGGGACAAGTTATCTTCTTATGAGTATACACAAACTTGACTTCTGGAGGAAAATGCCTTAGAAGAACACAATTATCTTGTGATTGAACAGGTACAAAGCAACCAGGGAAAAACGTACGAAGATACCATTTGGCAATATGTTTATGTTCACATGATATCCTTGCACTTCCACTACACCTACATACCAACTTGAAATTTTTCTTGTCAAATGAAACAACAACCCTTCCTAGACGTGAATATCACTTTTTTTGGAGAGAAAGTATAGATAGAAAGACCCATCTATCATCACACATTGCATCTACCAAAGTTGCACCACGGGATTTGACTTTCTGTTTTGCCAAACATAAAATCTTTGTATCTTCATTCATTCTCTTTTCTTCAACCAAAGTCTCTAGTGTTTGTTCAGGCAATAAGACTTCCTCTTTATCTAGAATAATGGAATTAACAGATTCCAGATGTGGACATTCATACACAGGATTACCAGATATACTTGCGATAGAGAGATTAGCATTGCACTGGCTTGATTCACATGCAATTTTAGGGTTGGAATTGCCTCGAATTAGCTTTTGTACATGAATTGGATATTGTACACCACTTCTTGTTTCACTTATCAAAAAAATCCCATTATTCTTTTCAACACAAGTACCTTGATGGCTACGGCTGGGTTTCTCGTTTAAATCTTTCTCTCTGTGCCGACGACGAATATGCTCTTTTAAATTATTTTTCCACATTAATTGATTACATTCTGGGCAATTTACTTTGCTTACATTTGTAACACTGCAAATATTTTCTTCATTTTGATTTATACTATTATACTATTATACTATTATTATCCAAATAATTTCTATAACGACTTAAACGATCAAATGTTTTTTTTACATCTGCATAAACAGTGATAATGACCTTTGTTGTTCTTAGTGCAGCCTTTATTACACAATATCTCTCCATCACCTTTTTTGTGGCTATCAACATAACGCTTAACATACCACCTCTTATCAGATGAGAAATCTTGACACAAAGTGCAACGAAAACGACCGTCTGTCATTTTAACAATGTACTCTTCCATGGATGGCTAATACAGACAACAATAAGATAACATTTTCAAGTTAATTTGTCAACGAAGTTTATCAGCTAACTTTATTTATCAACGGAGTTTATTTATTAACGTATTCAATTTATCAACAAGTTAATCTATTAACGAAGTTTACTTGTCAACGAAGTTTATTTGTCAACAAAGTTTATTTGACAACGAAGTTTATTTATCAACATTTTTCCTCGGTAAGGACAGTTCATCGAGAGTGTAGAAGGAGGTTGATATATGTTGTGCTCTTTGCACTGCAATTTCTATCTTTGCACTGCACTGAAGTAGATCTGTTTATTAAGTAGAAAAAGTAGAAAAATATTAATTTTGCAATAGCAATGATGAGTTTCTCCTTCTTACAATGTTTTAATCAAACAACAATCAACATCACGAAGTTTATTTGACAACAAAGTTTATTTGACAACGAAGTTTATTTATCAACATTTTTCCTCGGTAAGGACAGTTCATGATTGGAAATTCATTACCAGCTCCTTCTAAACTAACTCGTTCAAAAGTAGATAAGTAGATTCGATAATCACCTTGAACACCATAGAAGCAAATCAAAGAAATACTAACAAAATAAATCATTAAATACAGGATGAACTATTGCTTTCTATCAGGCGAAAGTCGACCTCCTCAGCAGTAAAATATATTTATCTCATCCTATCTCAATCTTCCTTTAAATTTTTGGATGGTCACATGTCACATGTGCCTTAGAGAGAGTTTTACACGCGCTTAATTTAACAAATCAATAAACCTCCCATCTAACCCAATCAAATATCAGAAATAGATCATGCGATGGCGGGAAAAAAGCAACTCCTCAGCAACATCTTAACAGCGACTAAACAACACATTATGCATACCAACTCACGTATATATTTGGCAGCGTTTACTGCCAATTCATATTCTCATTTAATGTTCTTGTTTTGATTCACTAAAAGCAAAAAATAAAAATAAAATTTTAAGCTATGATACAACAAATACAAGTTAAGTGTAGTGACATCAAACAGAATTAGAAAATTGGGATTATGTTCATCAGGCTGAAAACAATGTTTTGTGCAAAGTAAACCGTTTTTAAAAAGGCGGTTCCATCACCAGACAAATACAGGTGAAAGTACCGCAAAATGTCCTGTAAATTCTGAGATTTGACCATAATCATGTTTTTTATTATGTTTCTATCAAGGTTTCCACACCAAAAATACTTCCCAGGGGGTCAAAAGAATATTTTTTTAAATTGGGAATATTTTTTATCATTGAAAAATTATCAACAGCTACCGCGAAATGTACAAAGAGAAAAAATGATGTTTTCATCTTCATATTCTACTCTAATCATTGAATAGTCACCTAAATTGGTATATATGGTTGTTGTTAGATCCTTTATCACGTGTTAAATATTTGCTAACTTATTTTGAGTTTTAGGCCCCATTGCACCACAAAATGTACAAGGTGGGTCACCGCAAAATGCGTAAAGAATATTACATTGTGTAGAATTCCTGGAAATTCCTTGATTTTCAGGATACCCGAAATTGATTTCCTATTTCAACCCTACATTCAAAACCACTAATCTAATTACTATTAGTCTACTTGATTGGGTTCAGAATAAACCCAAAAGTTTTGCAGAAATGGTTTATAGACAATGATGGCCTGTCAAAACAGTTATTGTAAATGGCTAAATTGATTACCCCTTAGGGGTTACCTTAGGGGTTAAAAACTTTCTGATCTTTTTTCCCATATTCAACATCCCAATATGGAGATATTGTTTACCTACTATGACCTATCTTCGCATCAATTAGGAATAATTAAAATATAAAATTGATTAGTCCACTTTAATGCACATGAGTACCTTTTTAATTATATATGAGTGGAAAGTATAACAATCAGAGATCAAGACAAAAAAAATCAATTAAAACAGATAAGTTTTCAGCGTTTTTTGATATTTAATGCAGCAATGAGTTATCTTCTCATGGAACAAGAAAATAAAGAAAATTGATGAATAAATGCTACAATATGTACTAATAAATTTTCAAGAATTATGGCAATACGAAAACAGGCAGTACAGAAAATGTCCCAATAAATCTGTCTCCTTAATTTTTTCTAGAAAGTCACAAAAGTTATAATACTTGATTACTTCTTCACGAAATGCCTAAAAGATACCTAAATCTTAAAGAAATATCATATTTTGCAAACATTACACATACTTAGTCTCCAAGGTGAACAACAATATACCAAATGTCCAAATAATTATGTTTCCCTAAATATCTATAAAGGGCATCCGGAAAAAATGTAACTACTATCATATCACTCTTTAGTATCTTTTATAATTTATGCAAAATATAAAATCCAATTGTTGACGCACGCAATTCTTATTTGATCCTAAAATTCCATCGTGCATTTTTCAAAAGTGCATGCAAATTAATTGTTCTTTTTAGTGAAATATATCTAAGCGATTTTTCAATTAAAAAACATTTATTGATGGAGAATCAGTTGATTTATAACGATGTATTTCTATAATTTCTGGGTTAATTTGATATGATTTTGGAAAGGAAAGGTAAAAGAATTCAACATATGTGTGACTTTGAACAATTTTTCTTTCCCAATTAGATTGGAACTAACTCCTAAAGATTAACAAACAAATATGGCCTAAAGCTGAAAATTGATACTGCCAAGTCAGAAAAAAAACAAAACAAATAAGGCCTTCAGCTAAAAGTCGGTACTACTAAGTCCTAAAAATAAAGAAACAAAGAAGGCCTTAAGCTGAAAACTGGTACTGTTAAGTCCTAAAAATTAACAAAGAAATAAGGACTTAAGTTAAATATTAGTACTGCTAAGTACTAAAGATAAACAAACCAATAAAGGCTTAAGCCGAAATTTGGTACTGCTATGTCCTAAAAATAATCAAACAAATAAGGCCTTAAGCCAAAAATTGGTGCTACTATGTCGTAAAAACAAGAAAACAAATAGGGCCTTAAGCTGAAAATTGGAAAAATCTGAGTCATAAAAATATACAAACAAATAAGGCCTTAAGCTGAAAACTGGTACTACTAAGTCCTAAAAATAAACAAACAAATAAGGGCTTAAGCTAAAAAATTGGTACTTCTATTTTCCGAAATTAAACAAAGGCTGAATAAACAAGGGCTTAAGGTAAAAGTCAGTATTGCTAAGTCCTGAGAATGAAGAAACAAATGAGGCCTTAAGCTGAAAACTGGTACTGCTAAGTCCTAGAAATTAACAAACAAATAAGGCCTTAAGCTGAAAATTGTTACTACTAACTCTTAAAAACAAACAAACAAATAAGGCCTTAAGCTAAAAATTGGTACTACTAAGTCCTAAAAATAAACAAACAAATAAGGCCTTAAGCATAGAATTGGTACTGCAAAGTCCTAAAAATAATCAAACATATAAGGCCTTAAGCCAAAAGTTCTAAACTTAAACAAACAAATGAGGCTTTAATCTGAAAATTGGTACTAATAAGCTTTAAAAATAAAAATAAACAAATAAGGACTTATGTAGAAAATTGGTTCTAAATAATCCTAAATATAAACAAAGAAATAAGGCTTTGAGCTGAAAACTGGTACTGCTAAGTTCTAAACATAAACAAACAAATAAGGCTTTATACTGAAAATGGATACTACTAAGGCCTAAAAATAAAAAATAAAATAAGGCCTTAAGCTTAAAATTGGTACTGCCAAGTCCTAAAAATAATCAAACAAATAAGGCCTTAAGCCAATAATTGGTGCTACTAAGTCGTAAAAACAAGCAAACAAGTAAGGCCTTAAACTGAAAATTTGAAATACTAAGTCCTAAGAATATACAAAAAAATAAGGCCTTAAGCTGAAAATTGATACTGCTAGGTACTAGAAATTAACAGACAAATAAGGCCTTAAGCTGAAAATTGTTACTGCTAAGTCCTAAATATAAATAAACAAATAAGGCATTAAGCTGAATATTTGATTAACTAAGTCCTAAAGATATACAAACAAATAAGGCCTTGAGCTAAAAACAAGGGCTTAATAAACAAGGAATTAAGCTAAAAGTCAGTATTGCTAAGTCCTAAAAGAAAGAAACAAATAAAGCCTGAAGCTTAAAACTGGTACTGCTAAGTTCTAAACATAAACAAACAAATAAGGCTTTAATCTGAAAATTGGTACTACTAAGGTCTAAAAAAAAAAAAAAAAAAGGACTTATGCAGAAAATTGGTATCAAATAGTCCCAAATATAAACAAACAAATAAGACCTTAGAAATTGGTACTACTAAGTCCTAAAAATAAACAAGCAAATAAGGCCTTAAGCATAAAATTGGAACTGCCAAGTCCGAAAAATAATCAAACAAATAAGGGCTTAAGCTAAAAACCAGTGCAACAAAGACCTGGAAATTAAGAAACGAATAAGTTCTTAAGCTGAAAAATGGTACAACTAAGTCCTAAAAAGAAAAAAAGAAATAAGGGCTTAAGCTAAAAGTCGGTACTGCTAAGTCCTTAACATAAACATAAACATAAACAAATAACGCCTTAAGCTGAAATTTGGTACTACTAAGTCGTAAAAATAAACAAACGAATAAGTTCTAAAGCTGAAAAATGATACAGCTAAGTCCTGAAAAGAAAAAAACAAATAAGAGCTTAAGCTAAAAATTGGTACTACTAAGTCCTGAATAGAAAAAAACAGATAAGTTCTTAAGCTAAATTTGGTGCTTCTAAGTCCTAAACTTTAAACAAAGAAATAAGGCCTTATGCTGCAAATTAATACTACTAAGTTCCGAATAAAAGTAAACAAATAAGTTCTTAAGCTGAAAATTGGTACTACTAAGTCCTAAAAACAAACAAACAAATAAAGCTTCAAACTGAGAATTTGAAATACTAAGTCCTAAAAATATACAAAAAAAAGGCCTTCAGCTGGAAAAGGTACTACTAAGTCTTTAAAATGAACAAAGAAATAAGGATTTAAGCTGAAAACTGAAACTGCTGAGTCCTAAAAATAAAAAAACAACAAATAAGGCCCTAAGGTAAAAGTCGGTATTGCTAAGTCCTAAAAATGAAGAAACAAATGAGGCCTTAAGATGAAGACTGGTACTGTTTAGTCCTAAAAATTAACAAAGAAATAAGGACTTAAGCTGAAAATTAGTACTGCGAAGTCTTAAAAATAAACTGGCAAATAAAGGCTTAAGCCTAAAATTGGTTCTGCTATGTCCTAAAGTTAAACAAACAAACAAGGACTTCAGCTAAAAAATTGGTACTACTAAGTCCCGAAATTAAGCAAAGGATGAATAAACAAGGGATAAGCTAAGAGTCAGTATTGCTAAGTCCTAAAAATAAAGAAACAAATAAGGCCTTAAGCTAAAAACTGGTACTGCTAATTCATAAAGATAAACAAACACAAAAGGCCTCAATCTGAAAAATGGTACTACTAAGTCCTAAAAGTAAAACTAAGAAGGCCTTATGCTGTAAATTGATACTACTATGTCCTTAATAAAAACAATCAAATAAGTTCTTTACCTAAAAGTTGGTACTACTAACTCCTAAAAATAAACAAACAAATAAGTCCTTAAGTTGAAAATTGGTACTACTAAGTCCTAAAGATCAACTAACAAATAAGGCCTTAAGCCAAAAATTGGTGCTATTAAGTCCGAAAACCAAACAAACAAATAAGGCTTTAAATTAAAAATTGGAAATACTAATTCCTAAAAAAATACAATAAAATAAGGCCTTAAGCTAAACATTGGTACTGCTAAGTCTTAAAAATTAACAAACAAATAAGGCCTTAAGCTGGAAATTGGTACTGCTAAGTCCTAAATATAAATAAACAAATAAGGCCTTTCGCTGAAAATTGGAACAAATAAGTCCTAAAAATATACAAAGAAATAAAGCCTTAAGCTAAAAATTGGTAATGCTATGTCCTAAAAATAAACAAACAAATAAGGGCTTAAGCTAAAAAATTGGTACTACTAAATCCCGAAAATAAACAAAGGCTGAATAAACAAGACCTTAAGGTAAAAGTCAGTATGGCTAAGTCCTAAAAAGGAAGAAACAAATAAGGCCTTAAGCTGAAAACTGGTACTGCTAAGTTCTAAAGATAAACAACCGAATAAGGCTTTAATCTGAAAATTGGTACTACTAAGTCGTAAAAATAAACAAAAAAATACGGCCTTAAGCTGAAAACTGGTACTGCTAAGTCCTAAAAATAATCAAATAAATAAGAGCTTAAGCTAAAAACCGGTACAACTAAGAGATAAAAATTAACAAACGTATAAGTTCTTCAGCTGAAAAATGGTACAGCTAAGTCACAAAAAGAAAAAAACAAATAAGGGCTGAAGCTAAAAATTTGCACTACTAAGTCCTAAACAAAAACAAACAAATAAGTTCTTAAGCTAAGTTTGGTAGTACTAAGTCCTAAAAATAAACATGGAAATTAGGCCTTATGCTAGAAAATAATACTACTAAGTCCAAAATAGAAATAAACAAATAAGTTCTTAAGCTGAAAATTGGTACTAATAAGTCCAAAAAACAAACAAACAAATACGGCTTTAAACTGAAAATTGGAAATACTAAGTCCTAAAAATATACAAAAAAATAAGGCCTTAAGCTGGAAAAGGTAATACTAAGTCTGAAGAATGAACAAGGAAATAAGGATTTAAGTTGAAAACTGAAACTGCTGAGTCCTAAAAATAAACAAACAAATAAGGCCTTAAGCTAAAAGTCGGTACTGCTAAGTCCTTAAAATAATGAAACAAATATGGCCTTAAGATGAAAACTTGTACTGTTTAGTCCTAAAAATTAGCAAAGAAATAAGGACTTAAACTGGAAAATAGTACTGCTAAGTCCTAAATATAAACAAACAAACAAGGACTTCAGCTAAACAATTGGTACTACTAAGTCCCGAAAATAAACAAAGTCTGACTAAACAAGAGTTTAAGCTAAAAGTCAGTATTGCTAAGTCCTAAAAATAAAGGAACAAATAAGGCCTTAAGCTGAAAACTGGTACTGCTAAGTTCTAACGATAAACAAACAAATAAGGCTTTAATCTGAAAATTTGTACTAGTAAGGTGTAAAAATAAAAAAAGAAATAAAGACATAAGCTGAAAATTTGTGGTTCTAACTCATGAAAATAAACAAATAAATAAGGCCTTAAGCTTAAAATTGGTACTGTTATCTCCTAAAAATAATCAAACAAATAAGATCTTAAGCTAAAAACTGGTACGAATAAGACCTAAAATAAACAAACAAATAAGGCCTTAAGCTGAAAATTGATACAACGAAGACCTAAAATAAACAAACAAATAAGGCCTTAAGCTGAAAATTGGTACTACTAAGTCGTAACAATAAACAAACAAATAAGGCCTTCAACTTAAAATTGGTACTGCCACGTCCTAAAAATAATCATAGAAATAAGGGCTTAAGCTAAAAACCGGTACAACTAAGACTTATAAATAAATAAACTAATAAGTTCTTAAGCTGAAATATGGTACATCTAAGTCCTAAAAAGAAAAAAACAAATAAGTCCTCATGCTGAAAAATGGTACAACAAGGCTTAAGCTGAAAATTGTTACTGCTAAGTCCTAAATATAAATATACATATAAGGGGTTAAGCTAAAAACCGGTACAATGAAGACTTAAAAATAAACAAACGAATAAGTTCTTAAGCTGAAAAATGGTACAACTAAGTCCTAAAAAGAAAAAAAACAAATAAGGACTTAAGCTAAAAATAAGTACAACTTAGACTTAAAAATAAACAAACGAATAAGTTCTTAAGCTGAAAAATGGTACAACTAAGTCCTAAAAATAAAAAAAAATAAGGGCTTAAGCTAAAAGTCGGTACTGCTTAGTCCTAACATAAACAAACAAATAAGGCTTTAATCTGAAAATTGGTACGATTAAGTCAAAGAAATAAACAATTAAATGAGGCCTTATGCTGAAAATAATTACTACTAAGTCCTAAATAAAAACAAACAAATAAGTTCTTAAGCTAAATATTGGTACTACTAAGTCCTGAAAATAAATAAACAAATAAGCTTATGCTGGAAATTAATACTACTAAGTCGTAAATAAAACTAAAGCAATAAACAAACGAATAAGTTCTTAAGCTGAAAAATGGTACAACTAAGTCCTAAAAAGAAAAAACAAACAAATAAGAGCTTAAGCTAAAAGTCGGTACTGCTAAGTCCTAAAAATAAAGAAACAAATAAAGCCTTGAGATGAAACTGGTACTGTTAAGCCCTAAAAATAAAGAAACAAATAAGTACTGCTAAGTCCTTAAAATTAAGCTAAAAAGTTGGTACTACTAAGTCCTAAAAATAAGCAAGCAAATAAGTTCTTCAGCTGAAAATTGGTTCTACTAACTACTAAAAATTAACTAACAAATAAGGCCATGAGCAAAAAATTGGTGCTACTAAGTCCTAAAAACAAACAAACAATTAAGGCCTTAAACTGAAAATTGGAATTACTAAGTCCCAAAAATAAACAAAGTCTCAATGAACAAGAGCTTAAGCTGAAAGTCAGTATTGCTAAGTGCTGAAAATAAATTAATAAATAAGGCCTTAAGCTGAAAACTGGTACTGCTAAGTTCTAAACATAAACAAACAAATATGTCTTTAATCTGAAAATTGGTACTACTGAGGTCTAAATATAAACAAACAAATAAGGACTTATGCAAAAAATTGGTACTAAATAGTCCTAAATATAAACAAACAAATAAGGCCTCATGCTGAAAATTGGTACTCCCAAGTTCTAAATAAAAACAAACAAATAAGTTCTTAAGCTGAAAATTGGTACTACTAAGTCCTAAAACTTAACTAACAAATGAGGCCATAAGCCAAAAGTTGGTGCTACTAAGTCCTAAAAACAAACAAACAAATAAGGCTTTAAACTTGAAATTGGAAATACAAAGTCCTACAAATATACACAATATTAAGGCCTTAACCAGAAAATTGGTACTACTAAGTCCTAAATATAAATATACAAATAAGGCGTTAAGCTTAAAACTGGTACTACTAAGTCATAAAAATAAAAAATAAATAAATAAGGGCTAAAGCTGTAAGTCGCTACTACTAAGTCCTAAATATTTATGGAGTCCGAATATTTATGGAGACCTTCAGGTAAGGTTAGCTGAACCTCTGGATAATACATACTTTTTTCCATTTAATTCTCTTGAAGACCTTGATGACCTACTAATCTACAAAGAAGTTCTTCAAAATCGTGTTTTTCACAGTAATTATTATTT
>JAUKPT010005474.1:0-10409 GCA_032273505.1 Nanomia bijuga | reverse complement strand
CCTTATGCCTCAAATAACCTTATGCCTCAAATAACCTTATGCCTCAAATAACCTTATGCCTCAAATAACCTTATGCCACAAATAACCTTATGCCTCAAATAACCTTATGCCTCAAATAACCTGCCAAATTGAATCCAATCCCAGAGGTGTATATCACTCAATAGAAATCTTGTACACTATAAGTAATGTGATTTTTCTTTTGCGTTTTGGGGTCAATTGGTTTAGGATCATGCCTGTTATAAACATTTATCGAACGTATAGGTTGTTATCAGATAAACTTCAGAGAAACAACAAAACAAATAATTTCCAAGAATTTTCAGAAAATTCAAAACTTTGTGGTAACTAGATAAAATGAAAAAAACAAGAATAATTTAGTTAGATAAAGATTGAACGTATTGACACATAAAAATAAGGTGTTTTCCTTCCTCTTTAATTGTGCGAAAAAAATGTAAAAATTACAAAGATTTCTGATTAGAAAGTTCAGTGAGAGACTAGACAAGACATTTCATTGTTCTAGCGCGCATTTTAGTATGGCAAAAAAAATATATTTTTAATATGGAGAGAATAGGAAATTTTATTTTTCTAAATATTTAACCAGCTACCATTACGTTAATATTTTGAAAAACTGCCTATCTATTTGCTTCATAATCATATTTTTTAAACCTGTACAAAATTCAAAGTGCCAGTCGCTCGGTACAACAATGCCTTAACAACAATAAAATCATTATTTAATTTCTTTTCAATTAAAAGATGTCACCTTATTGCAAATACGCACCTTATCGAAATGATGCACCTTGATATACACAATTAGTTAACAGAGTCGAAATCTCAAAATAGTTTTATTTACATATGAGTAAAATTTTCACATAATACATTCCTCTCTTGAATAACACTTTTTCTGTTTCATTTCATCTGGTTACTCTTTGATTGATGATAGTGACTCTCAGATATTTCTTTAAATAAAAGATTGTTGACTTCAAGTGAACTGCAAATGTTTATTTTGTTTTTGAAAGAGGGATTGTCAACAAATTATCGACAAAATTTGTAAATTACATTATCAAGAATCTGATTGATTTGTCAAAGAATATTTTCATCATCATGATTTTTGACGATGTAATTTTAAACCAGTAGTTTTTACCGAGAATTTGTAGTCAAAACCTAAGAATTTGGTAAGGGATTGTCTGCAAATTATCGGTAAATTTGCCATTTGATTGGTTAGAAATTATGTCATCAAGAATCCTATTGGTTGATTTCAAAATGTTTATTGAACCAATCAGATTCTTGATGATGTAATTTTGTACCAATCAAACGGCAAATTTTACCACAATTTGTAGACAATCCCAAAATTGACAACACACACAACAACATCGATGACTTCTGATTCTGTTGAGTTCAAACTGAATCATATACATCATTCTTAATCATCTTAATGGTTGATAATGATCATGAGAAAACTGCTTGGATGTTGAGATCAAAACGAGTTTGAAGAATAATTTCCCAAGATTTCTTCAACTCTTAGTAACTTAGAGTTAGTAACCAAAGTTGTGAATTGAAAGCGATTTTTATCCCTAAGGGTAAAGAAAGTGACATCTGCTATGATAAAACTTATTATCATAGCAGATGTCAATTTCTTTTTTCCTTTAGGAATAAAAATCGATTTCACTTCACAACCTTTTTTATTATTTCAATTTTGTCATTGTCATACATTTATCATCAAATTGATTGGTTGAAATTACATTAAGAATCTTATTGGTTCATTGAAAGATAATTTAACGATGACATTTTGAATTGAATTGAACTGACCAGATTCTTGATGATGTAATTTTTGACCAATCAATCAAACAAATTTTACCCAGTGCCATGCAGAGGGGGAGGAAAACGGGGCTTTTTCCCAGGCCCGGATTTTGTAATTTTTTCTTCGTCGCCCAACCATGGTGGGCGACAGGGTTTTTTAGAAGGACCCGGCTTAATTTTTTTTCCCGGGGCCCAAAAATTCTCAGCACATCACTGACTACCTACTGGTAGACAGTCCCCAATTGCCTCACTTCAAAATAACATAAAGTTTTTTACCATTCAGCAAACATTGTAATCGGGAAATTTTTAACCAATCATTGTGTCAAACAATGATTGACTCGTTATAAAAGATTTTAACGTCTCGAAATTATTGAATAATTATTGATAAATTATTAGATAATGATTTAATAATTATTGTCAATTACTGTTTAAGTCCTTAATAAATAGCAACTCTTTTATAGATGTAAAATAAATACATAAAGTTTTGCACTCAAATTCAACACAATTTTTCTGTGATGCACAAGGGCTTGATGTTTTGTTTTGTAAGCTAAAAGTGTAGGAAAATATCTATCACTCTATTCTTGATAATGTAATTTACGACAAATCAAATGGTCGATTTGCCATAATTAGCAAATTAATTACGCAACAGTTGTCCATTACAAAACAAGTATCCCAAAAAAGGAAAACTGCGCTACAGTAATCAACTTTTTGTACCAAAATCAACTCAATTTTTCTGCTGTCTGTTCATTTTCATGTTTTGGAAGACAAAAATTGACAACAGTTATCAGATATGTGTTTTTACAGGGCAAATCATATAATACATTGCTAAGGGATAGGTACGTCATAATGGACTCAGGGGGAAGGGTTGTAGAATTTTTGGATATAATATTGACTGGGGGTAGCAGAAAATCCCAATATCAGGATGGGGTTGTCATTGTAGGGTGGGGTTGTAATTTCCAAGGTGGGGTTGGAGCATTTTCTTGGCAACACCCGCGTTAGATATGTAATGCAATGTCCCCAAGTAGGTCTGATTTTAGAAGACTTTTGAAAATCAGGAAAAACTGGTCTTCTTTTCGTTAAAAAAGTCTGATTTTTACCTTTTTACTTTCTGAATAACTCCATAACAAATGGAGACCTAGAATAACAAAAATGATAGATAGGATATACTATTAACTACTTTACTATAACGCTAGTGTGGGTCACCATTATTCTGGGGGTATGACCTATGATGAACCAGGGTGGGGTTGGCATTTAAGGGTGGGGTAAATTTTTGTTTGGGGTCATACCACCAGTCCTTACTGTGTACCCTTACTAATTACTTTATTATCAACAGCCACAATTCTCTGACGAGTAAATGAATAATACTACTTCATTTTATTGAGTAAATAAACACAATTTAAAGTCTGCATGTTTCAGCTGAACAGCCATCTAAGACTAAAAAATAAAAATATATAAATCAGAATTTAAACTAAAATATAAATTTGCATTTTCATTAAAAAAAAGCATTCAACTAAGAAAAATGTATATATATATATATATATTATATAAAAAATTCCTGCTCTATAACTTTTTTAAGAAGCTGCAAATAGTCCTTATTCACATTATAGACAGTGAACAAGGAATATATAGAAATAAAAAAAATAAACTAAAGCAAAATAATTCCTTCTAATTTGACTACAAATCATATACAACTAAAAAATCTTGTTTCTTATAGAAAAAAAGAATCATTTCAACATTTCACCAGTCTAATTCAACAAACCATAAAGCCTGTCATCTTGTGAATCCATATTCAAAGAACAGACATCGTCATCATTCAATCTGAAATTGAAAAAAAAAAAAACGTTTCAAGTTTCATTATTTTTGGAATAATGTATCACTTTGTGCATATGCAATACTATGTCACAAAAATAATATGATTACAATGTCGAGCAAAAAACATGACCTGTCCCACACACCGAAATTCTAAGATCTTTAAAAAAGGAGGACCTCAAATTGGCTATGAGAAGACTCTCCTTATTTTTTCTTTTCTTTTCTGTACACTTTTCAAAAAGACGTACAAAAATACAAGTGCTGAACTAAAAGGAAAAAATAATAATTTACTTATAAAAAAAACAGGACTCGAACCAGTGGAACAATATAAACAATAAAAAAGCACTACTATTATGACACTATGATCGTAGTCCTTACAAGAAAGATTCATTTATAAAAATGAAGAATGTGCAGATCGTTCAATCAATCAAATATTTTCACATCAGAGATTTTCAATGCATTTCATCATTAATTCAAACATTTATCATCAATAGCTGATCAGATCATCAATAGCTGATCAGATCATCTTTAATTAATACTCTTTAAATATTCAGAGAATTTGCAAATCAAAAACAAAAATAAAGGGATTTTAGAGAAAGCACAAGATAATCAAGGATTGCCTACAAGTTATAGGTACTACTCTGAGCTTCTGAATAAGCAGTGATGCAGAGTTCGCCGTCAAGAAGCCTATTGATTTTAAATCAAAACTTTCAAAAAGCCTAAAAACCCTATATATAATGGGCTCTGCAGAGAGCTATTATAATGAGGGAGGCTTTAGTTATAGTCCTTTGGTATTATCTATCGAAAAAATAAAAAATACTTGTATAGTTTGTTTATCCATAATGGATTTGTGTAAAATTTAAAATGCTTCTTTTGGTTTTACTTGATCTTCTATTTCATTTCTAATTTGGAATGAATACAGTTAATTATTTATTATAGGAAAACAATACAAATATCATTTACTGACGATGTCAATATGACGAAAGATCTTTGAATAAGAAAATTTTGCTGTTTTAAATGTGTTGAAAACCCATCCATTATCCCAAAACTTATTAGAATGTGATGGCATCATCACCACTTTACAGAAAAACCTGTCAAAAAGTGCAAAGTACCAAAAGTGACGTCAGTGGCTCCAAATTAGATGAGATATAGAGTAGAATATCTATCCTTAAATTAGGATTCCCTTGAATTGAAAAACTTCCTTAAGCATTTGTAAAATTTGCAAAAGAAATTCGCTGTTTTCCATCTTGTTCTATTATTCTATTGTATGTTATATATATGTAGTATATGGTAATAAGGAAAACCCAAAAGCTGTTTAAGTTTGTGTGAGATGTTTTGGCTAATAAGCCATCTTCAAATTCTACTACATCTAAAAAAAATGAATTCAACAAATAATTGAAATAATATATCAGGTTCAAAATTATGGAAAATTTAGTATATTCTATTAAAAGTCTTTTGAATAGGACCATAAAGTTATAGGAGATATGGGAAAACACATTGAAGATGTACCAATGACTTAAAATAAGTGTAAGATACCAAGTGTTAAAATACCATGAGCAGTACACAAAACTCACATAAAACATGCAAGTATGAGACTGTTCTCCGAAAGAACTACAAACCTTGAAAATAAAGTTGAAATAAGTTAATTTCATTATGAGAAACCAATATCAAATGGGGAAAAAGGGCATATGTCAAACATGACAGTTTGAAAAAAATTCCACATCATGTAAAAGATGAATATATGAAGACAAGGAAAAACCAAAAGCTGTTTAAGTTTGTGTGACATGTTTCGGCTAATAAGCCATCTTCAAATTCTGCTACATCTAATAAAATAAATTCAAAGAATGATTGAAATAATATAGCAGGCATAGAGTAAACGACAATACATCAGGTTCAAAATTAAGGACAATTTAGTGATTGTCTACAAATTGTGGTAGAATTTGCCGTTTGTTTGGTTCAAAGTTACATCATCTAAAATCTGATTGGTTTGTTAAAAAATATTTTCATCATTCTTAGTATCAACAAAAGATCAAATTTTAAAGTGCACCAATCAGTATCTACATAACATGATTTTCAACCAATCAAACGGCAAATTTACCGATAATTTGCGGACAATTTAGTGATCAGGTACAGGTACGCAATATTTTACCAGGTGAAAGAAAAAAAACGATTATATGATTATAACAACATGGGGAAAATGGGTATAAATTGTGCGACTAAAATAATTTACAACTGCCTCTTATGGCATGGCCTGATAATAGCAGATTTTTGATAAAATTGATTTTTGCATTACCCTCATTACTCCCCCTAAAATCTCCCCGCTTATCATAATTGACATGATTTTCAACCCCCTCAGTAAGCAGACAATATTATGGGTTGCTACCAATTATGGTAAAATTTGCCGTTTGATGATGTAATTCCAATCGAATCAGAAGATTGAAATTGCCATGATTTTGGGACATCCCCTTAGATCACTAGAAAACATTTTGCTGGAACAAGCAAATTAACATAATTTTCAACCAATCTTATACCACACATGAATGTTAGCCTAAAAATGAAATATCTTAGGGCCACTACCAGGAACAGAATGTTTAAAAAAAATGTCAAGATTCAACAAAAAAAGTATTCCTCTCCTCATTTTCAGCCATCTTTGATTTTATCATCTTTAAGATCTAAAAGTTAAAGAAAAGAAATGAAACAGTAATAATACACATTCAGGTTTAGCAAAGCAAAAGGCAGAAGTGTTTGGGGCCATTGGCGCTTTTTAAACACGGCTGTATTTGTTGCCGCTTCTTTTTTATGCTAAGTAGGTTCTGATCAAAATCAAGTAACTAAAATTTGAGGAAAGATTCATTAGTGGACTTCTAGCATATATATTTAATATGGAGAAAAAATCTGTAATACTTTGGGAAATAATGGAAATAAATATTTTGTATAATGCTTGATGATATTTCACTGATTTTTCTTTCAATCTATAATTCAAGGTATAGTGTAACTTGTGACAAAACAATCGAAAGAATAATTATTTTCCAAGATAAGCATCTTTACATTTATTTTATTTACGAAATCATAAAACTAGATTTAATCCACTGCAAGTATACATCTGCGCAGCAAAGTATACATCAAAAGTACAGCAACATGACAACTAAAGACCACATGTCATTACCAAAACATCAATTTCATATTGTAAGTTTGTTAAAGAGATGAATTGCCTCTACAACAGCCTCTACAATAATTCCATAGAATGTCTGTATGCTGAAGACTCAACTACTTCATTTGTTTAGTCTCATCTACAAAAATAGATAGTTCAAAACTGATTCTCAAAATCAAAATCATATTTTAAAACAAAAAACATAAAGACCACCAACTTTTTAATTTTTAATTCAATGCATGAAAACCTGAATTAAGCGAACATATAGAAAATATTCAAAAACACTAAGAAAAGCTACTTTGTTGTATCACAAATATATAGCAAAATTGCTGAATTGCTACACCTTTTCAAAAGATTTTTGAAGACCAGGGGGAGGTTGTTTTTTTCTAACTCTTTCAGAAAGGTGGGGGTTGAGGTTTTTTGGAGAACCAGGTGGGGGCTGAGTATTCCAAATCAATATCAATATGGGATCTTACTTTCACTAGAGCAGACAATGGTGGTGCAATAGTATTAATGGTTCCTAATGTAGTAAATGAACAGATTCGTTCAGACTTAAATAACACATTGAGTTACCAGGAATTAGGTTTTGACCCAAGAAGTAATTTGGGAGACAATTTACATGCATATGTCTAAAAAACATTAAAAATAAAGGTCTAAATGAAAATGAAATTTTTCTTATTACTGGACAGAGGGAAAGGAAATTCTCATAATCTGGCTTTTAAATTCTCATAAACCTTTCCTTTGTTTAAACCTCATTCACCATCAGTGCACTGCAGTGGAGGATTTAGACGCTAGAACCATATCACCTCACAGACTAATAATCAATGAAATATGGTCCAACTAAGAGATCGAGTTTGTTTGTGAAATTAATCTTAACTCCAGTTTCTATCACTTATTGTAGAAAATCAACCTTTTTTAAGTCAAATTTTGTATTTTTCATGAATAAGTCCTTCTTCAAATCACATACACCCTCCTGCCATTCTAAAGCAGGAACAAGAAAATCAGGAATCAGGAATGTTTAAATTATTTTAGTGCTTCTACGTCGTGAGAGGAGCCTCTGGAAAATCTATAAAAGGTCAAAAATTACTTTTTTTGAAGAAATTCCTGTCAAATTTTATTTAATACTAGAAATTTATTTTTGATAAGAGGGTCATTGCCCTGAATTTTTTTTTCTCCCCTAGCTACGAGCCAGTGAAAATAGTCTGTGTTTATGAGGTCTGCCGCAAGTTGACAACCAAAATTGATTCATTATCCCGAGTTAAGTTATGTTCATCCATTTAATCTATTTCATTGCTTTCACTGTAGAAAATTCCTCACAAGAAAGATATTGCATAGAAAAAATTATGATTTTGTAAACTCTGAAAATAAATATAAGAGCGTGATAAAATTGTTGGTGTCGTCATTTTTAATTTTGATACACATTCATTAATTTAATAGTCTTTAATTTTGGGGGCGAGGGGGTGACTAACCTCTGTGTGTATATTAAAAAAAAGCAAAGAAAAGTAAATTTATCAAGTATCAAGCAGGAGAGTTTCTCTTTTATTCTATTTGATATATATAGTTTGACAACATTATTAAGAATGATTTTCGAAAAAATAATATTAACAGAATCAAAATCAAGTAATAGTTCAAATAATATACAATACAAAAATATTATAAACAAAAGGAATTGTCTACTAAAAGTATGGTTAATTTGCTGTTTGATTGGTCGAAAGTTCTGTCATGAAGAATCTGATTGGTTTATTTCAAAATATCATGATTTCATGTTTTATCAACACAAAAAAAACAATCAGATTCTTGATGATGTAATTTACAGGCAATTAAACGGTTAAATTTACCAGACAAAAAAATTTAAAAAAAACATTATTCAAATAATTGTCAAGAGAGATGGCCATCGATCATCAGCATACAAATAGGCGTTTAGTACAACAAGTAAAAAAACGACAATTTTGCAATCTGCTATGGTTTGTCATAGCCAAGCTATGTTTAAACACCACCACTCATCACAACACAAATTTGATGTAACATTGTGACAAGTTGTGACGATAACTCATAGCAAGCTATGAAGTATTCCTTACATTCAGCATGTTAGACCTGACATTTTTTACTTGTTAGTGTACTGCATACTGCATGTATCAATTAATTTAGCAAGACTATGAGATAAATAAATTGACAGAAAGTTAAGCACAACAACAAAAAAACATGTTTTTATGTTTTAAGACGAATCACAGATTTTGAAACATAAGATGTCATCTATATATTTGATACAACAATAGTGTAAAATTGCCAGATGATGGTAAAAGGTCTGATAAAAGATGACTGTAAGTCTCAAATAAAACCATTTGATGAATAAGAAGTTGGAAATCTATCAGAGTCAGCCAGAGTACAAAAAAGGAAAAACAAAACAAAAATGGTGACAACTTTTGGTAAATTGTTCTGTACTTAATTTTCTACTCAACTTAACCAACCCCAAATATGTAAACTAACTTTTAACAAGGAATCATCTCATAACTTTGTCTGATTTAGTCTATTGATTGGTTGAATATTATGTCATTGAGAATCTTATTGGTACATTTCAAAATGTCACAAATCAAAAGTTTAGTAAAATTAAAAATTCTGTTGAAATTTTTTTGTGAACTGATTAAGATTTTGATGTAATATTCAACCAATCAATTAGACAAAGTTTAGAAATGACCCTAATTTTTACAGAATTTTAAATAATTTGCAACTTGCAACTTGACAATCTAGCTAAATCTAGATACTCAAGTCATCTAACCTTCTCATACTCCGAAATTCAATTATATGTTCAGAAAAAAAAGTGTTACCAAAAGAAAGAAAGAAAGCTCTTGTCATCACCTGTTCTTTTTGTTTCAGAGTTTTTCTCATTTCGTTCTGAAAATCATTTCACATTGTAACAAAGATTTTATCGTTGTTCTATTTTGATTGATAAAACATATCATCAGAAAAGTGTCAAAAGTAAGAGAGAAGAAAAAGAAATGTCATTGCCAGTTTAGTAAAGATACATTAAAAAAGAAAAACAGATAAATCATTTCAAAATCTCTTTCGTTATTTATTGAAGCAAAATGACGAGCATATAATAATAGTGAAGACTTGCAAAATTAAGAAGAATGAATGAAAAAGAACCAGCAGTTCTTATAAAAGCTTTAGGATGGTGATAACAACCATGTGAAATAAACAAGAGAAAGTGGTTTAAGAATGTAATTACACATGTCAAAAACTAAAAAAATACGTTTTTTTCATACTAATGACAAAAAGAAAAATTTTAAATATTAGAGAAGAATAGAATATGATTTCTTTACACAATATAGCAGGAGAATTTTGAATTTCCAGCATCTCAAATCACTTTCAAGCTTGCAAAGTTGATTAGATTTATTATTTTTCATTTCACCTTTAATGAATTACTACAAATTTATTAGAGCATTGCTTTCATGACAGTAGGTTATTGAAATAGAATTGTTAGAAAAATTGCTCACATTAGGAAAGAAAACAAAATTCAACAAGACTACTGATGTGGACCCCCGAAAATATTGAGGAGAGAGAGAGGAAGAGAGAGAGAGAGAGAGAGAGAGAGAGAGAGAGAGAGAGAGAGAGAGAGAGAGAGACAGACAGACATCAGAATTTGGATTCAGCACAC
>JAUKPT010005473.1:0-10409 GCA_032273505.1 Nanomia bijuga | reverse complement strand
ATATATTAGCTCAGGCTTATTCACTCCGTAAGATAGGAGATCTATCAGTTTTCTAGATGGAACAAGATCCATCGACTGTCATCTTTCGTCTTTGTAAATTATTTTTGTCCAGGTCTCAACTTTGCGTATGAGATTATTCAAGATGAAATTTGACAAAAAAGTTGAGATCATCGTAAACTCTCAAGATTTAAATCAGTTTTTTGGTTATTTTTTATTCAAAATGAAGGAATTTTGTAATAAAACTTTCTCGTCTACAAGATGTGTACACTACGAAAAATTTAAGAATATTCATTCTTATAAAAAAAAAGCGTACATCCACCGAAGAAATATATTTTTGACAGAATGTTGTTATTCCTCAGATATGCAATTAGTGAGTCTCTGATGAAAGATTGTAATAATTTAGAAGCGGCATTAGTAAAGCTAATATATTTATAGATTTTGGGGTTTCTTTTCTTTTCTTTCTGTTTAAAGACTACTGAAAGTTGATTAGAAGTGCCTTAGTATTGCATATAAACTCCTAGTATTAAAAGGGGATGGGATATAGCATTTAAAAAGTTTTCAATGTTTAAGGATAAAAGTGGTTTATAATAGTAATTCTGCATTTTCTCAAGAGCCATATTTCTCTTCAGTCAGGCTCTTTGTACTATCCTTACTATGAATATCTTGAGTATGAGAAGAAATGTTTGATATGCGGGATTTGTAAGGGAAGCATGTCATATACTATGACTAACGTAAAGACGTTCATCGGTTATGTCTACACTTGTGTACTTGTGTTTGATAAACGTTCAAAACGTCGAAACGTCGAAACGTTTAAAAAACGGGTTTTAATGTACCTTTTCACATTGGGGAATACGCTCAGTCAAATTTTAGAAATATTAGTTCTTGAAATCTTTTTATTGATAAACTAAAGCAAATCCAACATACGTTGGATAAAATAATCTTTTATGGTTTATGGTATTTTTTCACTACTAGGAAACGTGATTTTAGATACATGAAAACGAGGATCCAGTTACTCAAGTTTATTTATAAAAGGGTCAGCAGCACCTCTTCCACGTAAGAGTTATATCGGAAAGTTCGCATGAAAGTGCAAACTGCGATATTTAAGTCCTGTAGTGATTCACAAAGAAGCACACATATAAAGAAGATTAATTAGATATGTGCAATTTCAAAAATATTCACACAATTTTTCATCCTTCTTTGATATGAAAGTCATTTGTGGAATCTTTACAGAAATGAATGATAATTATCTTTTTTCCTGTTCCCAGAATATATATATATATAGTAATGAAACGCCATTGAATTATTATTATATATATATATATATACGAAATGTTGCGATGTTGTGAGAATTTGTATAAATATTTACTTAGTAAATGGTCCCTTAAGACTTTTTGACCATATTTACAGCCTTTTTGTTAGGCAAATAATGATACAAATTCTAACAACGATTACACGTCAAAAATGCATCAAAAATGAATTTATGATCAATCAGGGATAAAATTTGCTAAATTAACAGAGTACATTATTCATTTAATAACATATCCCTGGATCAACAAAAAGACTGTGTTTAAATAAAAGAAATTTCTTTTCGATCCATTTCGACTAACCGTCAGTGGAGAACAAAACTATGCTATGTCCAAAATCGACAAAATGACATTTCCTTGTACATAATATTTTCTTTTGGCCTTAGGGATTTTGAGTATTCTGAGCGATGCTTGTTGACCATTTTTCATTTATGAGTTATCTCCCAAGACAGAGATAAAGTTAAGAAAATAAGTCGATCACTAAAATAATTCTTTTTTTCTACATAAAATGATTCTGATTTTGGATTTAATCAAATTTAATTAAGCAATCTTGATTCTTATCAAAAGCACACATATCGATTTCTAAAGAAATTTAACTGCAAAAATGCATTTGTATCATATTTCAATAATTGTCAATCATCATCTTCGTCTTTAAATTTGATCTGGATATTTATATTCATATCCGTAATAAAATTGCTTGGAATGAATAAAATTATTGACCATCACATGAAAAAGGATGAAGACTACAATGAGTATGATTCAGGAAATGATAAAGGTATAACTCTCACACGTACCATACGTTTAGTTGTTCTGGTGAGTTCTGACCGTTCACTCGGTGTTATGTAAAGCGACAGGTGGATTATTTATTATTTCTAGAGGGTAAGAAAAGCATATATTATTGTTTTAAATGCAGGGTGGAGTGACTCTTAAGTAACCGGTACACTGCCCGAAAAATCTGTAAAACTTCGATAAACGACGTGTTTCCGCCGCTTTAGATTCTATCGGAGTGGTAAAATTTCCGTCGTCACAGGTAAGGTAAGGTAAGGTAATGTATGCTCTTATAATGGGACAGTAATATTAAGCCAAGTGGGGAAGGGGGGTAACTTTCATATGAGCGCTGGCAGGATGTGCCGCGGAAAAGGGTCGTTTCTGTCTCTCAATTTCCGTAGAAATGGGTCAAAGATTTTTAATTTACCCGTAGAAATGGGTCTATAAACGTCAGTGGTATATAAAACAGTTTTATTTTGTAAGATTTTCTGTAGATAAGGGTCTTATTTCGGCAAAAAAAAGCCCCGTAAAAAAGGGTGCACGAGAAAAAGAAATCTGCAGCATCCTGTCAGCCTATTGACCTAGTTACCACCCGAATACCGAGCCGTAGGCTCATTTGCTAACTGTGGTTCCATCTAGTGTTTCGTCAGCTACCAATTGATTACCCAATTTACTACTACCCGACGGACTTGCAGCTTAAAGATTGTAGACCACATTTCAAGCCTTCCATATTTCATCAAAAGTTGCTTATCTGAGACTGAAATCAGGTCGAACAATGAGAATCCATAAAATGTTAATCAGCTTAGGCTGGAATACGATTTTACAAGCAATATCGATCTTAATATAGTTAAAATCCTTTCAACTAAGGTGCTTTTAAGGAAAATGGTGAGTTAAAAATCATAAAAAAATACTATTAAGCAAATCCTAATAATACATGTCGAATAATACTGATAATTTGGCGAAATGCCGGTGGCGATATCCATGCAAGCAGTGATAAAGTATCTCAAAACTATTGAGATCAGTGAAGCAGAACACCAGTAAATTAGACATGACATTACGAGGGATAAATCACTAGTAAAAAAGAAAAGAACCTTTCAAAGAGTTTTCTAGAAAATGGAAGAGAAAACTTCTTTTTTATCCTAAATTTAAAAAATGACCCTGAGGATGGGAAGGCCTCATCAGGGTATTTCTTATTTTATAAAAAAGAGTTTTTCAACATGGATCAAATGCTATCAAAATTTATATCACTTATTTTAAGACTTGAAATAAACATTGAACATATTTCGATCATGGGATATATTTCAAGTTTCGATATGAAATTGACGAAGATATCACTTAATTCTTTTCAGAATATGAAGAAAAAACGCTCTATGCAATGAAATTAAACAAATGCAATGATTGCTGCAATGAATACTGAACACGAGAGAAGATGAAGGAGGACAAAATCAACGATTAATGAGCTATCACTCGAAAAAGAGCTATGACGCGCGCTCGTTATTTTAGAATTAACATCTGATTGTTATAAATAGCCCATTTTCCCCTGACAACGTCACCTTGTTCTGTGTTAATTTTTAGACATTTGACAAAATGTTATTTTCCATTGTACAAGATCCTTTTATTATAAACGGATCCTTTTATTTCAACCCACCTCTTTACTTTAATAGGTATATTTCTATGGGTGAAAAAAGACACATGCTTGAGAAAAAATTTAAACTACAAAAAAGACCATTAATGTTATTAAACACCTTGCAAATTCCATCCCCTTCACAGGCTCAGCAAATATAATTTTCACTTTGATCCAGAATTTTCAACGGTTCCTCAAATATCACAAATCCCTAAAATTCCCCCCCAAAAAAGAATTACCCCCACCCCCCTCCCCCCCGTAAAAATCGTGGAACGAACGAAATTATTATTTTTAATCAACATGTTATGAGAGTTAAATGTATCTATTTTTTGATTTTCATGGTCAATGAAAACATTCCATCGGACAAGAAAGGTTCCTCAATTTAAGATAGCTCACAGAGGTACCTTGCGAACCGGGTTCACAGGTCTGAGTTTTCTGAGACCGTGGTTCCCGTGAAAACATCATATTTTCAAAATCCCAATCCTTTGGTCCAGTCAACTCTCCTTTTTAAACAAAATCAATTTTATTCGTTCAAATGCGAATTCTATTTTTGGCCTTTCTTTTTTAATTTGGAGATAACTTAAGCCCATTCAAATGCACTATGAGAAAAGCTCGATCCTACGATCTGGGATCGTGAGGAACCTTCGCCAAATTGAAAGAAATTTTGAGGAACAATTTCTTATGCCAGAAAGATTGTACTCTAGATATACTTAACGTGCACCTTTGGCTTACTCTCAGGGAAACTCAAAGATTGTCAGCTTATGCAAATACTAATGTCTGAATACGACACCAGCACTCTAAGTTTACGAACATTGATCCAAAACAAATTATCCAGCTTCTGTAAAAGATTGGCAAAAAAGCTAAACTTGTCTAATCCAAGAAAGTCAGTATCATACATCGAACAAAATGTTTGAGATAATGTCAATATGCTTCGATATAAAGACAATCATCCAGAAAAGATTGCGACCAACAGTATTAGGGCTTTCAAGAAACTTTGTCTTTTTGCATGAAGCAGGTCACTTTTACAGCGCATTATGATTCGCTTGCTTTGCTTGCTTGCAGTAAGGACACGGCGACCAAGATAGCCAAATACTTAGAAGAGTACCATTTGTTTAAATCATCACTCCAAACCCTAAAAGCTACTTATCAAAAGATGACAACGATTTGATCCGACTCTTTATTCAAACACCGCAAATGCAAATGCAAGGAGTACGCATGTGATGACTAACTAGAGAGAGACCCCAAAGCAAGTAATCGGCATGGAATTCCTTTACCTTTATCTATCATGGACATGACAATTTTTTGTATTTCTTAAACTTAAGATAGGCCGCGAAGACCAAACGCGAATGGATCAATCATACGCTGGAATGTAACTCCTCTCCTTTACATCACTTAATCGAGTGTTCAAGGGTCGCCCCTAGCATTTCGTCACATCTCCACAGTTACGAAAAGAGCGTCTGAAAATAATTCGTGAGTTCTATAATCATTCCAAAATAATATTTGTTTTTGTGTTTTGGCTCTGCAGAAACTTTACATTCTTAAATGGATCACGAATGTTTTTTCTGTTTTAACATAGTTAAGCTTTATTTATTTTGTCTTACATTTGGTTCAATCCTTTTGTCCATGTTTTTTTCATGAAAACTTGAGCCAAGGAGAATGAAAAGTAGAATGCCTTGTCAACAAAAAAGAGATTGTCCGATTGTTGACAAGATGATAGTATGACTTATCCAAAAAGAAAAAAAATATATGGAAATGAACGAATCTCACCGACAACCTTAAGAGTAAAATTACAATATCTTTAATTTCAAAAGTTATTTACCCTTTTAGCAATTCAACTACTTTTGAAACTGTTGTCTGTTCTCTGATAACGACAGTACAAAATTTAAATGCAGTGTGTTTACATGCTAAAAAAAGTATTTTATAATTTTATGCCAGTGTTTCATACAAGCAACAAAACATTTTTTACTTCAGATTTTAAAATATGTGTGCTATAATAGTACATTTTACTTGTGAAGATAGAAAAACAGATCGATAATATTATTAAATAGGTGCGCAGGTGGATATTCTGTATATGTTCTGATTCGCGAAAACATTTAGATTACCGACATTCCGAGAGGTCTGCGAATCTTCTTAGTCTCACTGTCGACAAATTTCCATCTGTGTAAGTATGTCATGGGGTTGGTATCAATGTAATATTTTTGATTTGTTTTAACACCACCATATTTTAGAATTTGCTCACCACAATCTTGTATTGTAAAAAATGACCGCAGCATTTATCTATAGGTAACTATAATAATCCAGCAGCATAAGAATGATTTAGCATTTGTTTTAGCCATGTTCAACTATCTAACCATGACTGGTATAAAAATTTGTCTTATAAATCAAAACATATTTTCAAAGCAAAAAAATATTTGTTTATCAACTGTATGTAGGTGTACGTGTTTTGATGTACGTCAAAACATTCTGCGTCATTCGGATTTTTGTCATCGTTAATTGAAATTGACGTTTTTTTTAATTGAAAGTGATTGGTGATATACCTTTTCTTGTTTTATTTTAGACATTGCTACTTCTTCTTTTTCATCATATCGGGTATGGTCATCTTCTTATACAAATCGATTGTACCACATGTTCATAATATTAAGGCAACAATGTTATAATATTGAAAGAATTGGACCGATTAAAACTGCTGAAAGTGCTACATTATGCTACTCAGTAAAAACCTGAGAATTCATTTGACGCACAATGTCTTGACGTCTTGTGAACATCGAAGAATAAAGGTACTGCTATAAAAGATTTTGAGGTTATTTAGGTATTTGTTTTGAGACTGAAAAAAATCATAAACCAACTGCAAATAAAAATGTATTGAAACTATTGGATGAAACGTCAGGAACTGCTATTCTATTGAAATAGGCGTTACCAGCACGATTTTAGTGTACACAATATACAAATTAATGATGGCACTTATAAAAGAAGATTCTCCATCTGATATAGTCAGCATTCCTTCTATCGATGACGATTCATCAATTGCAATGATAATAGAAATGGAAAAAGAAGAACGAGAACTATTTTATTCCATCGATGTCTTAACAATCCCATCTAAGATTGCATTTTTCTTTTCTGGTTGTATTTTCGGAAGTCATTTGCCTTATATAAACATCTTTCTAGTTTCAATCGGGTTATCAACAAGTCAAGCTGGGATCATCAATGGAATACGTTTTATTATATCATTTGTATTTCATCCGATGTTAGGTGCGTTTGTTGACCACACAGGTAAAAGAATATTCACTGCTGTAGTGCTACTTTTAGGAGTTGCTATCTCATCATCTAGTATTCCACTATCAGCGTATTTTGCTTCATACAACAAGACTGAAATATACACCAACCAAACAGGAACTGCAACTAGCCCTCCTACAAATAACGGGGGACTATTTTTCATTATGTTGATTTCAATATCCATCGCTTCAATGTTTATCATCCCACACGCTGGTTATATCGATACGACGGTGATAAACCTGACAAAGCTAAAAGGAAGAAACTTTGGACGTCAAAAGATGTTCTATTCTGTAGGATTTTCTTTTTGTAGTTTCCTGTCAGGTTTGTGTGTTGATTATTTTTACTACCAAGGATTTTCTAGGTACACTGTGACATTTATTATCAATGCAACTGCTTCGCTGTCACTTCTACCTGTCGCATGTTATCTCATTTCGCAAGTAGACAGGAATGAGGAACAGAAACCAATCAAAAACCTTGACACTGACAGTGAAAACAGTGATGAAATAGGTTCATTAAAAGTAAAAATGGTCCTTGATGCTTTTCGAAGCATGGATATGATCGTATTCACTATAAATGTTCTGGTCAGCAGTATTGCTCATTCAACATATATAGATTTCACATTCTTGTTGACAAAAGATATCATTAAGTCGAAAGCTAGTGTAAGTCTGCTAGTTTCAATGTCAAGCGCTTCGTCCATATTTGGCTTCTTAGTATCGACCAAATTGATAAAAGCTGCGAAGAATACGACGATAATTTATGTTTTGTCGTCGTTTGCTTATTGCATCCGATTTGTCGTTATGTCGAGTGTTGAAACGTACTGGATCATACTTTTGGTGCAGCCGTTACATGGATTTTGCTTCGCAGTCACGTGGACAGCTATTCTGAGCGACATCCAGAAGAACACAGCAAGTGGTATCAATACAACAATTCACAGTATAGAACAAGCTATTTTCCTCTCTTTAGGTCCTTTATTAACAAATGTTATTGGCGGAAAACTATTTCACCGGTTTGGAGGGCAATTGTTTTTTCGGGGTGTTGGTATATTTTGTGTAGTGTGGGGTATCATTATGACACTTTATGAAGTTAGGAGAAGTAGGAATTCAAAAAGAAAATATGACAAAGATAGGGAATCGGATTTGGAAAAGAAAAAACTAAATGTAGAATAATTAAGTGTTGTGAAAGGTTCGAACATTGCTTTTGATATGTTTTATTTTTGATTTTCACATTGTGAAGAAAAGATGTGATCTAATTAGACCGAGAACTACTGTGCAATTTGGGGTCCCGATTTTGGGCTAAAATTTGTTTTTATGATAGGAAATGACTATTGAATTAGATATAATCTTGATTAGCTCACGTTACCTCTTTATTTGGGAAGGAAAAATAAAAGGTGAAAATCTTCCTTTGACGCCAAGACATATTTTACTTCAAAACATAGCAGCTAATTCCGAATGTTACGAAACTGTTAGCAAAAAGTGGTTACAGGCATTTGTACCCCAAATACACATGTACCCCAAATACGCAAATCTTTATAACCTTTAATTTTAAGAATAGATTTATTGTGTGATAACAATGAGCGATACAGGTATGTTAAGTAGTTATATGGTAACACAGTATCACAGTGCCCTTTTGCCCAATTATGCCTTATAAATTTAAAAGAAACTAATTTTTAAAGGTTTAATTCGAGCTCATCCACCCAAAGGGAAATAACTGTAACAAATTAACCAACCGTGGAATCATGGTTTTTTATGATTGATATTTGTTCAGGAGAGTCCCAGGTATGTGAATCCACCTGGTGCCTTTTTTGTACTAAACCGGAAGTCGAGATGACGTCATAGGGGGAAATCTTTTTCGACTGATCAAATATTTATGATGTTGTAAATCAATCGATTGTAAATTTTATGCTGATTAATAATCACGATAGGACCTGGGTCTGAAAATCAAGTCATCATGATGAGTTTATCATACTAAAATTGCTGATAATTGTTGGCAAAAGAAAGAAATTTCCAACTCTATTTGAATGTATATAATTCATTGTAAATCATCTTACCGGTCAACAAATCGCCAGAGTGATAGATTATTTATCATTTAAATAGTCTAACAAAAAAAAATCAATTCTGACCAGAAGTAAGTATAATAAGGCCATATTCCCTATTTTTTGGACCCAAATTGTGCCTAAAACAGCGTATTTCTATAAAAATTGATATTAAAAAGCTATAAAGTCATTTATATATGGTGAAATTTGATTATAATGATGGTTTGAGATAAATGGGACTTATCTGATGACAATGGACATTTGCAATTGGCTATATAAGATTCAATCCCTCGATTTTGGACATAGAAATAGTTATCAAATGGTGTATTCCAATACAAAAAATCGATAAATAGATGTTGGAAGCCAAATACAATAGGATTTTTATGAGAGTTTGAGATATGCGAAACACATTTAAGGACGATAATTGCTTGTCAATGGACATATAAGGGCCCAGTTTGTGCCTAAAAAAGCGCATTTTAAATATCATATATCTAAAAGCTGAAAAATCACTCACTTATGGTGAAATTGGAATCTCTTGGTATTTCGAGTTATGCGGGGCTATTTTAGGGCCCAATTCTCTCTTTTGGGGCCCAAATTCTAAAGTATTTTGCCCACATGTTACAACGTCTATCCAAATATCAAACCTCTCAAAGATTGTGTAAAGTCTGTATCAACATTTGTTTTCCCAGTAAAAAACAAGCGTTTCGATTAGAGTATGATCGTTGTTTTCCATAATTTTGATAAATCGCTTATTGGAACGAAAATCATGAATTAATTCAGGTTTCCTATGGAATATCCTTGAGAAAAGGTTAATTCAAGCATGCCAAAGCCTTCACCAATACGATTAATTTGATTTTATAAATAATGTTGCGAGGTCGCACATTACAAATTAGTGCCAAGATTTTCTTTGGTAAGTGTGTAAACAGAAAATCTCATCGAAGGACAAACGTTCTTTTCATGAGTATGATATATATAAAAGGTTCACCTGAGCAAAAATTAACCGCCTAAAGAAATCAAAAAAATATTAAAGATTAAAGCAGGTAAATGGGCATTATCAGCTAACTTTGAACAAGACCCTGAAGTGTAAAAGTGTAAAGTGAATAACAAGGGGGTCTAATAAAGCAAATATATAAGTTCGTAGTTTGAACTGACAGGCTACATAGATGTGAATATTTGATTCTCTTAATTAAATTGTACTAACGGAAACGGAAATTTTAAAACTAAAAAAATTGCAAACTTTATTCAAAGCCTTTCAGTTTTTTCAGTCAATTTCCTCTCAGATTCCAATAGGAAAAATAATAAAAATAATTCTGTTCAAGCCAAGTGTGGGATGTACAGACGCATAATGTCACACTTAACGCAAAATGTCACTTTTGACGCGAAATGTCGCAAACTTGACGCGAAATGT
>JAUKPT010005472.1:0-10411 GCA_032273505.1 Nanomia bijuga | reverse complement strand
AAAAAATAATATTATATCAACATTTTAAAGTTTTCATAGTCCAATTTAATTGATAATTAGCGTGGTAATAAAAACAGCGTGTTGAAACTGGGTGGAGACAAAGATAAAATACAAGCGACAGACCACTGAAAGATGAAAATGTCGATAAACTGAATTACATTGCAACTAAAGGGCCTTACCTTTTAGTTAGTTTGAATCTGGTAGATGGCATACTTACCAATTATATTGGTAAAGAATGGCACTTCAATACAGTTCAAGCTCTGTCTAACTTGTTTGTTTCGAAGACTGTAAATCGACACTTATTTCTGTACTATTATTGCTGGTAAAAAGTGTTGATTTTAGTAGTAATTTAGTTATCCTCTAGTCTGTTTGGATTTCTAATTAATTCCTTTTGATCATCTTGTTAGCCTAAATTCCAAAAATTTTAAAATAGGATTTCAATTCAAAATTTTAACGGAAAGACTAACTATATATACAGTTATTTCGTAATATCTGTGCAGGCAACTGTCAGTCAAAAAATCTACGTCCGGAAGCAGCTAAATATGTTTTCGGACACTGAGTGATTCGCTTACGTCACAGTGTTAAAATTTAAATGCCAATTATCTCACTAATTACCATCGTAATTTTTAACTCAAAAATGATAAGGATAAGAACAACTTACTACAAAGGTTAACTTACCCTTTAAGAGCGCGTAATCACGAGAAAGGCATTTATTTTACAAAAGATTTCACACGTTTTGAACATTAATTTTAAAGTCATTTTTGACGGTTCCAAAACATTGAATTACGTCATCAGTGACGACACGCTGGAAAGGTGAATACTGTTAAATATACCGTATACTCTTAAATATTAAGTATGTAACTTAAAGCAGAAAAAACAAAACACAGCTAGAGTAAAACAAAATTCATGAATAATCGGATTCTTGAGATGGGCTCTAGTCATGGAAATGTTATCAACATTTAACTGGGAAGTTAACAAAGAAAAGCTTTCGTGCTCAAAACAATCTCAAGGCTCTATGCCCTGTCATGAAATATCAATCTACTAAAATGTGAATGTGCTATTCAAACTTGCTCTGATTGAAACATAAGCGAGCCGAATCTCATTGTTCAACTCCAAGTCTGAGGATCATAACAAATAGTTCATTTAACAGAAACTTCAACTTGCCATCTTTAATAATACTTTAAAGGCAGAAAATGTTGCGGGGATAAAAAGTTGCGCGAAGAAAATGTTGCAAGTTTTTTCTAGCAACTTTCGCAACTTCTTGTGCCGCAAATGCTTTTGTTTTTTTCAAATTTCAAGTTTTACATAAAAAATGATGTCAAAATGATGTCAAATAAAAATATAAATAAAATATTGTAAAAGTGAGGTCTGAGGCCACATTAAATTCATCTTGACGTTTAACCTGCTCAGCCTCGTTTACAATACTTTTGATTCTGTCTCAAATTTTGATATAATAGTAGCTGTCAGTAAGTTTGATTTATTACTTCACGTGCGATCATTAGAATGTGGCAAATCTATCTCATTGTCAGCTATAATTATATCAAATACTGAAAAAAATAAGATCATGTTTTATAAACGGGGCTGAGCAGGACAAACGTCATTTCGGGAAAGTTGTATTCAACATTTTATCCCCTCAATATTTTATGTCTTTAAAGTATCTAGAATAGAAAATAACGTTTGACAAAAAAACTGATTAGAGTCGCAATAAATTAAAAAGCTTTACGGCATCTTTACGATAATATATGGATTGTGTTTTTCCAGACGCTTTACAGTAAACTACACTTCACACTTCACTTTACATGGTGCTGCTTGCCCCAGCATAGCAATAAATGTCCATTCATTCACATCAATTAATAAGAGAAATTATGTCATTATTTGATTGTGTTGTGAATTTCCTTTGAATTCGAATCAAATCAGATAATTTTTAAGTGCAAAGTCATTTAAACTTATTTATTCCACCAAGCAATGTACAGGGTGAGTCAAAAAAAGTATACCCACATTGGCTAGAAAAGTTACCATGTTAATGATATTTCTAGTAAAAGGTATTCGGGGTATCTAAAATTGAACTTATTATCGTCATTTTGATTGCATAATTTTTATGTTCACATCGGAATCTTTGCTATTAGCTATTGTAAAAAGTACGTTTTTTTTAGCGAGCTTTAAGTTAATTGAAAGTATTGATATTTCTATTTATGCATCGTATTATCCTAAAAATGTCCATTCCTCCATCATGGTGCAACTCATTTGAATGAGTTACAGTGAAGTAAATAAGTTATTTTAAATCAGTTTTCCCGATTGAGAGCTTCCCACCAAGATGGTAATATGGAAAAATGTGAAACAGTGTGATGTTCATGGTTTAACAGCAATGGATAATTCTCGGAGAGATGACGTACAACACGGTCGAACGATAATATCAAAAGGGTACAGAATATTCATGCCGATCTGTTCAGCAGTCGTCGGAACAGAAAATGCTTATCACGAAGTACCTTCTTGCGAATTATCGGGAACAGCAATACAAAATGAGGGTATAACATTAGCTCAAGTCCCCCGATTTTGTCCGTAGAATTGTGAATGGCTCCTCGGAAAATATCGAGACCGTAGCATCTTGGGACGTCATATTGAAAAATTCCTCCCGTTTTATAGTCATGATAAAACCTGTTGTGTTACAATTTTTATTTTGTATTCCACTAACCTTTTTTTTAATTATAATTGGCTCTAGTTAAAGCCTTTCACTGCCCGAATGGGCTAATATATTTACATCAACTAAACTGGTATAGAAGGAGGCCTTTTAGTTTAACCAAAATAAAACTAAAGGTGTTTTGAATTAAAGCAATAATATTCAATAATTCATCGAGTATACTTTTTTTTGACTCATTCTGTATTTAAAAAATAACAAGTAAGACATAGATCATTGTAATCGTGGCTTATACACACTTTTTTTTATAAAAAAAGTGCATTTTGGGCATTTCGGCCAAATTTATCCTAATTTTTTTTAGCATATTCTTAGTTTACACATCATGTAGATAAGGAAGGTAAATTTTTACAATATTCCTTTATTTTGAATCAAACTCAGATTTCTAGTCGAAAGGAATTACTATCCGCGGTAAAGGTTCGTTTGATACTCCAATCCAACGATGAGTATGAAACACCATTTTTGCACTGCAAAATTAATGTTCTACAAAATGTATGTGAACAGCAAAATGCCAATACTTCAGAATTTTCCTTTCACAAAGGTTATTGATTTGATAAATATTTAGTTATTCATAAGTTTGTTTTTGAATTCAAGAATAACTTCAAAACGAAACAAAATCAGTTATCTATGGGAATTTATATAAAATAAAATTTTATTTCTTCAGTATCGACATTTTGTAATTTATTTTTTAGATTTTACAGTCCATTTACTGAATGTTCATTCAGTAATAGTAAGCTATTTCTTCGGAAAACAAGTTTTTAAAAAAGAACTTCTATTTTTGAAGAATATTTAAGACGTTTACGTTTCTTTTAAACTCATGAATTGTGTGAAATTATATCTGTTGACTCTCACGTCAACTTTTAACGGCTCAATTCAAATTCAATGAAAATTGTTACGATTACTAACTTCTTTTGTTCAACTCACTGTTTAAAATTCTCAAGATTACGTAATACCCCGATCTGTGATATCTATCAAGACAATGAGTGTGTAAGGCCGCTGTGATAAAAACCTGCTTGAATCAGCGGTTTTCCTGGAGGATGTAACGTAGAAATTAATGTACTTGGAAACAGACGTAATTTGCGCCCTTTGTTCAAGATCATATATATTTCAATGCACCGTTATGTGAACAAACCTATTTAATACTGTATTTGTTAACCCTATCCGTACTGGCAGGTAGCAAATTTTGCAATCCCCTCCTTGTTACTGGAGAAAAAGCCTTAAAAACAAGAAAAAGAAAAAATCGAATATCTTGGTGTCTTACGCAGGATTTATCGTCAAAAACCTCCAAAACATGTCGGTGCACAAGGTGCACAGGGTTAAGCTTTGTTACGTGTATTATGATTATTCAGATGTGGGAATGCATTATGCAAGCAAGAGAACTTGAAGTAACAAATGATCCCTTCGTGGAAGTGGACGATAGGTTGACCAGAAAATGGAGCAACATGCTGGCCAACATTTTAGGTCGCATCGCATTTTTTATGAGGAGTACAATATGAGAGGTACGGAAATGTTTTGAAAACGTTTGGAGGGGGTACACAATCTTTTTTTGAAAATCTCTTTTTGGAGGGGGTATGAAAATGTTTTGAATTTTCTGAAAAATGACAATAAAAAATCTCTTGATTTTAGCTTGTAATAAAGGTTGACGTCGTATTCTATTGAGTTTGACTCGTCCGAATTACCTGATACAATTTTAACATTTTTATGCTTAAAAAAAGAAAAAGAAGATTACTAGGGGGTGAGGTAATTGGTATTAGTTTCTTTCTTTACAAATGACAGTGTATTGCACATGACATACTTCCCCACTCATTACAATGCGTATTGCTACAAGGTGCACACAAAAGATCAATTTTGAACTGTGTGTCTTTAATAAAGCTCACTCACCGTATTATGATCTGATTAGAAGGATACAAATAGTACTGTTAATTAGTAACTGAATTAATTCAAAATGAATGAGAAAAAAAGGAACAAGTTACTAGTACTTTTATTGCTGAATGTATTGGATTATCATCCAAAAGAGCGTAATATATTTTCATTCTACTTCTATACTAAGTAGTTAAGCTTAAAAATGTTTAAAAATAACCTAGACTTGTCGTTACGGTTCTAGTAACCAGAAATGTGGACTTTATCTAGTACTTAGAGAATAATTCTGAACTTTTTATGTTTACACTTTACATTTTACATCTGATAGATGCACGAGACATTATCAAACTGCAGGGAAACAAGTTTTCTAATAGTGCAGATCAATTCAACAGAACACTAAGTTTATATGGGAACATTGAGAAGAAAATATGTCGCTACTACCACACTAGCTTGATCTTCTCTGATCATTTATAGCCCTAACAGCACACAATTTATACATTGTGAGTCGGCATAATTTGCCCAATCTATTTGCGGCAGGCGGACAAAGACGTATAGAAGTGAGTATGTGTGGGATGAGGAAAGGGTGTAAAGTTTGGTAAACATCTGATAGCTCGATGACCTTAAACATCCCAAAATAATTTTTATATGATGAAAAAGTCGCACTTAAGGTAAAGCAGCCAAGCCCAATAGAGAATTCTGCTAATCATTGCAGTGAATTAAGTCCCATTTATACAAGTTCCAAATTCCTTATTTCACATTTTTCATCGACCAGAAACTTGAATAGGTTCACGAATTGTTAATTAAAGACACGATGGATTACTAGAGCAATGCATAAACAGATGTATAAGATCGGTGCATTTTTCCATGATAGTGTTGCAACAGTGGCGTCACTGTAGGGGGGGTGGGTGGTGCGGGGGTGTTAAACCCCCCACTTTTTATAAAGTCGTCGGACTTTTTATCAAACTGTCGGATTTTTTGACTAATTTATCGGATTTTCAGCTTAAATTGTCGGATTTTTTAGCTATCTTTGTCGGATATTTTTCGAAAGCATTCGGCACTTGAGTCAGTTTTCACAGAAGTATCTATATAACGATAAAAAAAATTGGTTATTACACTGTCAGGTTTCGATTCGTTTGTACACCCCACACTTTTCATGCCTTCGCGACGCCACTGTGCAAACATTTTTTTTGTTAAAAAGTCAATTTTTCTTAAAAATATATCATTTGCCCACATGAATTATAATTACTTTTTTTCTCCTTATTAATCACAATCACTTCAATTCCTCGCCAACAGACTTTCATGTTGTGATGCGTGTATACGTGAGGACAATCTGTGAGGTCTGCCTTTGCCCGAACACAAAAAGTTCCCACGGAACCATCTGAAAACGCACGTAGTGAAAAGGTGTTTGTACGACAATCGAGATTGCAACACTGAAAGCTAAACACCTAATCTCCAATTGTATAGAACTCGGTATATATAGCAATAAAAGAATGTCAATTATTTCTTTTATAATTTTGCTAATCTCGATTTTATTCGGATCGGTTGAAACGTAAATGAACAAAAAGACTTAAATTGTTACATTTTTAAATTGTATGTTTCTCAGACGCGACCTTTTGTTAAAACCATGTCATAGTTGATAAATGATCTTTTTTCAAACAAATTTTGATAATAAACTCGCATTATATAACAAAGACGCGGGTAGAGGTTGAAATCCGAGAGTGCGGGTTGTGGTAAGCATTGCATTACTTACTGTAGCCACTTCATTTATTATTATTCCGGTATAAAAGTAAAGTTTGTATTATTCTAAGTATGATGGCATGACAGTATATACGTTTCTATCATCTATTGTTTAATTGTTACATCGAAGCAACGCTTTGTATTACATTATTTTTATTTATTTATTGTCAATAACATAAGTAAAGTCTTGCACATCAGAGATGCGTAACTGAATGTTTGTATTTCGTGAATTTATCTCGACGACAATGCTGTTTGCATACTAATGTTGTTACTTATTATAGCCACATCGAGCATAACGAAGAAAAACAGAAAAGAATTGTGAAGAGTTTGAAGGAAAATTTAAGTAACTAAAAAATCATCCTTTTTCTTTTTTTCGTTTAAGATTTAAAACTAACGACACAAGTTTATTAATTACACAGAAGAAGAAACCAGTTCATTTATGATAGATAAGAAACTCATAAAAGAAGAAAATAACATATATTGAGAAAGAAAGAGCGAAGAAATTGTTAAAAGGTGTCATAATTATCTATTTACTAGACAGTAAAAAATATATATATAGCGACATGTACTGTCAACAAGAATTTCCCTATCAAATGCCCACAGATTACCAGCAATATACAGGCCCACCTGTCGCTTACCAGCCCAATGTTTTTACCCAGTGTCACGGAGAGACCGTTGCACCTTATAACACGACACAGCAAACAGATCGACCTGCGCCTTCATTTAGAATAGACGATTTGATATTAAGGGGTGAAGGTAAAGCAGCGGGACTACATTCATACGGCGGAGTATATCCAACTGGACTTCATTATCCCTCGTATCCTAATGGCTCATCATCACACGGATGTTTAACAGACAAAGACTATCCAGGTATGTAATAATTATCTTTCACATAATGTTTACTTTAAAAGTAGGGACAGGTTCTTTAGTCTGGTTCATGCTAAGTTTCTCTTGGCTTGTATTCGTTTCCACTTAACACATGAAGAAAGTACATATAGACATGAATCACATATGCACACATTTTACATGAGCGTCGTTGAGCCCTGGAAATGTTTCCTCTGTAAATTTATCAATATTTGAATAACATTCACACATCATACAGTTAATGGATGTAGCGATTTATTTCATTATCTATGAGAACGGCATTTGTTGATCAAGCCTTTCAAAACGTTATTCCAAGTATCCTTTCCAAAAGCACTCTCTATTATCTCCAGAAAGGCGTGGACAACTCACTCATATTTTCCAAAGAATGATTCAAAGGCTATCCACTATTATAACGTTACCCTTTTGAAAATCTTTCTTCTTATTTATGTTAAATATGTCAAAAACTTTTATTTGCTGTCTATGATGATTGAGCACATACAATTATTATTAAAGTTTACTAAACAAAAATATTGATTTGTGCGCAGACTGTGTGCAGACAAAACGATTTGGCAGCCACACAAAAATGATACATTTTGTAATGACATGTCGTTCAGATGTTCTGTATTAAATCTAAGAATTCTAATTAATTGGTGAAAATTAAGAATAATAAAACCTTAATTTGTATAACCGAGTGTAAAACCTTTACTTTATATCTATACGTCTAACTTCAGTTCCGCATTTACTGCCTAGTATAAGCGTTCGACTTAAATAGACGATTTCTTAAGTTAAGCCCTGAAACACAAATGCCATCGATATTGACTGATAATCGATACTCAATTAGTTGAATGTATCAGTTCTCACTCAAAATCAATATTCTTTTCTAATTCTATTAAAAAATGTTAGATTTCGGGTCTAAATTAAAGTATTGTAAATAGAAATTAAAAGTAGTATCGAAGGTCGGAAATCAGACTCAGATTCTTCGTACACTTGATTAATACATGTTTATAGAACTTATAAGTGTTTATGGATATTCATTGTCAATATCTCAAATATTATACATTTATCATTGAATAAATCAACTATGTTTCCTATTCTAAAAGGAAAGTAACGTTTGATGTGCCTCATATTCTTTCTACAGCCAGACCTTGCCTTAAGAATTTCGATGATTGCACTCACCTTTAACTTTCAAAATTCTTTATTAAAAAGAAATAGAAGCTAGAATTCGAAATGCCGTTGAAGATCATTTTGAATAATTTTGAATAATTTTGACTTAAGGTTTTATTCTGAGCCAGCTCTATAACACTAACCATTGGGCATTTCTATTTTTTTTATCCAGTGCATCTGGTCCATGTGGTGTTTAGGTAGGATAATATTTTACCTGGGGCCTCCGTTCTTTGCATGAAATAATGTTTTCTTTCATGAAGAAGCATTTTCATATACATTTTCAAAGACAGAAAATATACGATAGTAAATTCAAAAGTTAATGTTTTATATTTTGTTGTGTTATGCTCCTTCAGCTCCAGTTTCTGCTAGGAACTCACAAGTATTTCTCATAGAATCTAGAAATATATCGCATTTGTGATAAAGCCTACGTACCACTCCTCGGACAGTCTCTACATGAAGCATTTGCTTTGTTAGACAAAGTTTGAAGATTGCAGCTATCAAGTGCATTTCTAGTTAGACGAACAGGAACTTTGTCAAAATAAAAGTAGATTGTGCGAAGTTGTCTGTATTGTTATTGTCATTCTATTCTTACGTTTTGTCGAATACAGTTAAGCTGATGATAAAAAAACGAGAAACTAAAAATGATATTAAACTTATAAATTTTTTTTATTAGTATAATAATTCTGAAAATACGATTTAATTTGCTTCTTTGTGTGTTAGCCTTTTCGTTTTATCGTAAACGATATCTTAAGTTGGTTTTGAACAGACAAGTTTTGTTAAAACATCTATTTGCTCATATTTTCATTTACCAAATAACTTACTGAAAGCTTTTAAGGCCAAAAAAAATTTAAATATCTTTTCAGCGTGAACCACACGCGTCACAAAAAAATGTCAGAATTTCCTTTTTTGATAGACAAAAACGCCACAGAAGAAATTCTTGGAAAAAAACGAAAAAAGATAAAGAAGATGATTTCGTTCAACATTGTAAATTTGTGTTGTTTTGTTTTAAATATATCCAGGCTCAACTTCAGCGCATTTAGAACTTTATAAAATGTAAACTCAAATTTGCACATTGCTCTAAACAGATAATCAATTTTGTTTGGCCTAACTTAGAATTTAGAATTTAGAATTTAGAATTAAGAATCTAAGCAACACATTTGCAGAGAAAAGGACTAGCGATGTCTTTGCGATATATTTTACGTTACTGTTTTTGAGTTTCTCCAGCATCCTTAAATAGTTCCATTGTTCAGGGAGTGATTAATTGTTCGGTTTATCAGCTGTACTTTGTCGTGTCGTCACATAACTATAACGATGGAATAAGCATAGTGACAGTTACCCTAGAGTCAGCTTTTGTCATGGCACCAAAACAGAATTTTTAGGTTAAGGAGTTTTGGTCTGAGAATATAGTCTGTCTATGATAATGTAGTATAATCGAATACAGCTCTTTCTTGTATATTGTTTTGTCTAGATCGAGATACGTAGCAGTGAACTGTAGAAACTATTTAGTACTTATCATCGTGGATCATGATTTTTTTTAGTTTATGATTCAAAAAAAAAAATCCCTCAAATCATTTATTCGTTTTCACGAACAACTTAATGCACCTCACAGTTAATTGATGATGAACTGATGATTTCATGTACAACATATTGGATCATAAAACGATACTTTCCTTTATTTACGTATCATTAGTTCAGTTAATTAGATAAAGGACGATGCTGCGAGGAGCATATCAAAAATAGAAATTAGAATAAAAGTCGTGTCGATTTCCACTTTTTTTAGTGTACTAATCATTTAATCAATGTCTACCCCAAAAGACCTGCTACTTGATTTATTGAAAGAAAGTCACAGTGAGTAGCAGATGATCGCGATTAAGTTAATTAGTAGAAATATCCCTACAGTTTTCACGATGAGTGGTCAAGTAGAAATACTGAATGTTCAACAGGCATCGTTCATGTTTCAATATTCAAAATATCGATACCAATTCATGTGTTCTTTAAATTTTTTTCATCAGAAATTAATGATGTTAAATTCATTTTGGGAAAAATCACATGATGAAAATCGTCAAAAAATGGTGAAAAACTGGATATCAAATT
>JAUKPT010005471.1:0-10411 GCA_032273505.1 Nanomia bijuga | reverse complement strand
GTAAGTATCTCTCGACGACGATGCTTAACTTACATGAATGGAAGTGTGCTGAAAGATGACATACCACTACGCGTTGGTTTAAAACCATCTCATTGATAATATGATTGGTTCATTTTCCAATGTTATCATTTGCATGGACTACTTTACTTGCCATTTAATACAAGTCATTGGACTATGACGTTTTTGGGATAACCAATCACTTTTTTCATGACATAATCTTAAACCAATCAGGTCAGTTTAAAGACTGTTCTTAGTAATGGTTCGAATTAATAAAATCTCCAACAAATTTGCCATTTGATTGGTTGAAAATCATGATCTGAAGATTTTGATAGGTTCATTTAGAATCTTATAACCATTTCTAAAAAACATCAAGATGGTGACATGTTGAAGTAAACCAATCAGTTTCTTGATAAGGTTATTTTTACCAATCAAATAACAAATTTGCTGATAATTTGATGACAATCCAATAGATCAAACATCAATCACATGAAACATGCAACAAAAATCGGACAAAATCATGACCTTTCAGGTAGGCATTTATAATTATGATATTGTCTCAAAATCATGACAAAGTCAACCATTTGGTTGAAGTTCACATACAACTCACTCTTTAAATCATGAAAAATATTAACACCTATTACCATTTTCAAGCAATCAAAATGATAAATCTAGCAAAAAGTTGAGACTTTAACCAACACTTCTTTTAAACAAGAACTTTAAGAAAGAATAGTGTAATGGTTTTAAAGCTACACCAGCAACAAAATCAATAAGAAAATCATACACTTCATCTTTTTTGTTGTTCTCTATTTATAACCATACGAAGATAAGGTTTATTTGTCAAAACCTATCAGTCACCGCCTACTTATACAGTAGTGGAGATAAAAGAAAATCATATTTAATTAAAATGGTCATATATTGTTAATGTGACTAATTGGGTTAATTAAAGGTTTGAGAAAATTCTGATATGTAAATCAAGTCTTACTACCATTGCTCCTATATTGGGAATTAATAACGCTCCACAAATTAGTTGGTGTGAAAAATACACAATATGTAATTAAAAAATAAAGCAATCAATCTTAATCAATTTCCTTATCAAACTTATGTCTGGTACATAGATCATAGATATAAGTTATTCCAAATGATCATTGAAGCCAGTCACAAAGGATGGACCCCTTGTTTGATCGTTAAAACTTGACACTTCCTTCTAGTCAATAATGGAGTCCCATAAGCAGGCATAATTTGGTACATGATTGTAAAGAAAGAAATTTATTCTACAATTTTCATTTTCATATTGAATCTTGTGCTTTGCCCAATCCAGCAAAGAAACAGGTGATTAGACAATTTTTATAAAATATATTTGAAAGTATTCTTATTGGAATGGTTTTTACAAACTCATCATCTCTGCTGAAACCTTTAAGTATAATTGTAAGCAAATTTTATAATGTTGCAATTTTTACATCTTACATTTTGCAATCAAATCAAATCCTATTTCTCCAGATAGGTAAACCAGTCTAAGGTTCATCACTTGAAATTAAGACTTGCTCTATACACCCAATAGCAAAAAACAAGACAATTTCAAGAATAAAGACAGAACCAAGAAAATATTGATTGACAAGAATATTTCCATTTCTAAGGAGGAAAACATACTTAAAGCTGATAGGATTAAAAGATGGCTCTCAACATTTCTCGAACTCCAACACCCAATTACAAGATGAATTTAAATGGATATAAAAGAAGGTTAATACGATTGTCGAGATGTCATATGACAGCGTCTTTGTTTGTATTTCAAATATGCATATGAAACGGGTACTTAAAACACTTAATATCAGAAAACAATGCAGCTCAACCAAGAAAATCTTCACTAAGATGATAGTTGACCAGGTGAATTCATAGCAAAATAATTCTTTTTAAGACTTAGTAGACAAGAGATTGCATTCACTTAAACATAACATTTTAGTGGTTTCATAAATTTTCTCAGATTATACAATGCAAAACCATCTTATCAAATAAAAAGAAAATAGGTCACAGTGAATTTCTTTGTCTTTTGACCTATAGAAAGCAAAAAATATGGAAATAAGTAACAGAAATGTTTTGAAAAAAGTGAAATCCAGATAATTGAAGTTGTAACATTTTAAGTTAACCAATATCAATAACACATTAGAGAAATTTGCAGAACAGAACAAGTTACTCTAACTAGATCTTTCCATTGTCCAATGAACAATGAATAACAAGCATAGTCTGATCTATATGATTTATTTTGTAATATCCAATAATCCAACAATCATTCTTATTTATAATGATATGGTTAACCATTTCCAATAAGATTAAGTTACAATATCATGAAACTATGTGTGAAAATGTAGCCCAGAAGCTCTAATCTCTTTCATTCAAAACAAAATTGAAAATATATGCCCAAAATATAGGGTCATTTCTAAGTAAAATGAATACTTTGCAAAGTACTACTTAGCACCTAGATTTCTGAAGCCATTCCTTTTATCAAAACAATCAAATAAATTACGATAACAAATATAAACTAAATATCAACCAAAAGACCATACACCATCTAACTTTAAAAAACTTTCATTTATCTTCTTCAAACCAGTCAACTTTTTTTCTATGAATAGAAAAGAACAACACCATCCTCATACAGCTAATCACAGTCGATTGTCATCTATATCTAGAATAAAAACTTTCTCGAATCTCAATTATTCAGAACACACTTTTCACATATTTAAGATGAAAACAAAGAAGCATAAGAATAGTATCTCAAACAATCGCAAAATCAATTATTTTCAAGAACCATAATACAAACCAAACAGACTTATCATCGAAAAGCAATCCACTTTTAAATTCGAAATATTGAAAGAATGTACAAGGCTCTTTATTAAGAGATGACGATCACATATCGCATAATTTTCATGCTGCAAATGATATCAATCGTTAAGCTTGTTTTATATAACAGTCAAACAATCAGTATTAAGTCAACAATAACATTATATGATGATACAAGATTTAAGGTTAATATCTTTAATCAAGAACAGATTATAAAGGTTTGTAAAATAAACAGACATTTTTCTTTCTCTTCAAAGACAAAGAAAATGTCACCTTTCCATAAAAGTTAGGCAAATCAAGGTAAAATTAATATGAAAGAAAGCATCAAATTGGTATCAATAAGAAACAATTATTTCATGACGAATACTGTCAATATCCTCATCACAGAAACCAAAATAATAAAACCATTGTAAATTAACCTGATTTCTATTTCAAAAAAAAGACAACCCTCATGAAAGATGAAAGGTTACACAAGTTACAAGTTGAAGTAGAACAATCAAATAAGTTAGAATACATAACCATACCTCTAGCAGAAGTATTTTGAAATAGTGCCAACATTAACAAAGTTTCGTATTTGAAACAGTCTAGGAATAAAATGTTTTAATTGATATATCCTTATCTACTAAAAAAACTATTTAATCAATAGGTACTAAAGCTGCACATAATTAGGTAAAATCTTGCACTAAATCTATCAATAGACTTCACAGGATGTTTAGGTCCAGCCTACTTGATAAAATATTTCGGGATTTCGTAAATAAACTACTAACATACCCTAAGAGATTTCATTTGGATAATATAAAGTTAATGTGGTGGGGAGAAAATAGTTGTAAGATAAGTTGAGTACTCACCATAGCCATGGTGCAGAAGCACTTTCAAGACGCTGAAAGACGACATTTTACCTATTATTTTTCCTTAACAAAAGTTGCACTTAAAACATCAATCTTTCTAAGTCATCAAAGTGAATTAAAAACATGCACTCGTCAAATAGCAAGGATTTTCGAGAAAGAAACAACACATAAAATATTCCAGAAGAAGTTAGAGGAAATAAAAATTTGTTTAGGGATAGTCGCCAAATTATGGCTAATTCAATTCTTTGATTGATTCGTGATTATATCATCATTATTCTGATTGGTTCTCTTAGAAATATGTTCTATCTTATCAAAACATATAATCGTGACATTTAAATTGAGCCAATCAGCTTCCTGATGCTGTAATTTCTAACCAATCAAACGGTTAAAATATTCGAAATTTGGCGATTATACCTTACAATTCAAGAGAGATTTTTTCCTAAACAAAACAAAATCAGCGTCTACTGGTTTTCTCTTGACATTATAATTCGTTTTAAAAAGATTTATAGTAAAAACGAGTTACATGGAAAATTATAAGCAGTTAATCAATTAATCGTCGAAGTTTCAGACATGGATATCAAACTCGGTGTGTAATCATTTTTTAATGATTTGACACTCCATTCTTATAGGTATTTTTTGAAAAGAAACATGAAAAGATTGATACAAAGTATGAAATCATTTCCAAATAGATATAAAATAATATAAAATTACCAAAACAGATTACAATCAAAATAATTCATCAACAACAGATGATCAATTGAATAAAAAAACTTGCCACCTTCAATGATTTGACGATTTGTGGTTGAAGAATGAGTTTAGAAGCATGAATAAACCACAATCTGTTTAAAACAAGGAATAAACTTAGTCAATCAACAATATACGAAATATTACCGATAGAAAATGTGTACAATACTTTTAAAGTTCTTTCATTATCAATGAAGTCTTAAATGAGAAATGTCAATCCTTACCAAGCACAACCCCACATAATAAACTTTAAGAACAATTTCTGGTCACTTTTATTGAAGAACATTTCAAAATATAGCATGCACATCTATGGGTGGGGCAAAGAAGAACCTGCCCGTCCATAAAAAGAAAAGTGGATATAAAGTAGTACTTGTCATGAATAGGGATACAAAGCTCAAATAGAAAAAGATATATGAATCAAAAACAAGCGAAATATCTTCATAACAATAATAACAACCAATTGAATTTATCAACTTTAGTTATGTCTAGTAAAATGAGTATTTTTATAGTGCACTACGTGAATTTATGTACATCTTAGATAAATAAATACTGGACTTACTTCTTGAAAGACATAAATAAACTAGCTAAAGACATCTATATAAATATTTCAACTTACATTTTCACTTCAATTTCCATTTCCATCATGGCAACTAACGACTGACAGTAAACGAATCTATTTATAAGATCAAAACATTTTGCAGATCAATTTTGATCACCAGTTCATAATCTCATTTAGACCATTATTTGACCAATGAAATAGTGCAAACAATTTTAAACTTGACAAGAATTTATAGAGTAATTATGAGAAATAAGTTGAAAATGGTAAGATGATTAATATTGGTTTGTCAAAAAGAATGTCAGGATGGAAAACAAGAGGTCAAAGAGAAAAACTATGAACATTATAGAATTTCTGAACATAGGAATGCTTCTTTGTGTAATTTGCATCTAACTACTAACTGAACTTGACTAATTATCACTATATGAGTAATACATACTTCATTCTTCACTTGTTACATACCTAACCACATGGTTCTGAGTAAAACCACTTGCGAAAATTGGATAAATCTGTAATTTGCCACTGTTTTGTTATCACCCTTTGCAGCCCAGAATATTTAGTGATGATTGTTTTGGTTTGTTTGTTTGTTTGTAGGAGGACACTATAGTGTAGCCATTTTTTGTTTACATCTTTTTTGTGCGAACATTTGGTATCTTTTCCTTGTATCTCTTCTAATGTTTTATCAATCCTTTTATAAGAAAACATATCTTAATGTAAAATTTATACAGCTTAAATCACTTTCTATCATTTGATTAACCAAATATCCCTCACTTCGTTGGGAAACGTTGGGAACGAGGGGAAATTAATCCTTAATTTCTCTCATAAATTGTGATTACTAGTACAAACTCAACTTCCCCTTGGTATGTATGATGATTGGTGCGGGCAGCTAGTTTTAACAAAGATATTTATTAAGAATTGTATTTCTCTGTCTAAAGATAATATATTATTTTTTACATTGCACTCCTTAGTAAAGAATTAATGTCTCATCAACAACCAAAATCAGACACTCGAAATCCACATCTTTCTTTGGACGTAATTCAAGATGATAGTGATACATTTATGACCAGTCAATTAAAATACGTTATGAACATGTGTTTTAGAAAAGTAACAAAATTTACAACTAGTATAAGTAGCTAAAATAAAAAAGGGATTAAGTCGAATGTGGGCAACAGATAATACATCATTGGCAGATATATGTCAATGAATAGATAATAATTGTTCTGAACTGATCTTCTTTACAAATTTCACAGCATACAAATAAAATGATCATAATAAAATCTTCATTTCTTCAACATGAATATCATGTATAATATATATATAGCATAATATTTCCATAAATACATCTTCATAAACTGGTAGATGATCTTTAAAATAGCGGTTTAAAATCTCACATATCATGGGTAACAACCAGGGTAACATTCAGGGCAGCTCATGTCTTCTTGCAATGTGTAAGTGCACATGTTGAATGGAGCTTATGCGAGCATGAATGGGTTACTTGTTTCCACCAAAACAGATCCATCTGAAAACAACTCAGTTGGGTAAATCTATCGAGATTTCTTCTTACTCTTCTTACTCCTCTTCTTCTTCTTTCGTGGAGGTGAATCTTTTGTTTTTTCACTACTAGAGCTGCCATCATCACTATCACTGCTCGAATCAGATGACGATGAAGAAGAAGAATCAGATGAACTGTCTGAGGATGAATAATCAGATTTTTCACTTTCTTCATCTTCATTATCGGCATCTGCATTTTCTTCGCTTGCCTTGATTTCCTCTTGTTCTTTCTCTTTTACTCCAGTTTCAATGTTTTTGATTTTTTTAGCCAGCTTTTTAGAACGAGACTCCCTATGAACATATTTTCTCTTGTTAGTACATTCGTAAGTCCAATGACCGAACTGCAGACATTTTTGACACCGGTGTTTCTCAGCACCAGCCTTTGTTTGTTTTAACTTAACATATCGGTTTGTTAGTGTAGACATTTTAAGATTATTGTTATTATATTATCTGTCAGAAAAATATACAATCTAGAATAGAAAAAAATGCATGATTGAAAAATGATGATCATACAACCCAGAGGAATAGTGATTATCGTTCCAAAATTCTATGTGGCAGTATGTGAGGATAACATAAAGGGGGAGATAAAAATAGTTGTCTGCTGTAGGTGAAAGCAGACTTGAAAAAGCTACCCCTTGGACCAATGTCCGATATAGGAACCTTATGGCGTTTTCCTAGTCATTTATCCTATTCTTTTGAGAATCGGGGGGATAAAGAAGGGGATAAAGAATTTTAATTAAAGTTAATAAAGAAAAATGTTGATAACCCCGCTGGTGGGGGATGCTAATAGTGCCCCAGACTTCCAGCTGCTTCGCTACGCTTCAAAAATCTGATTCTATTTGAAATCTCTACTTCCAATCTTGCTGAGGCACAACTCAAAGTGAAATTTTGTTGGTCTTCTGAGGATCAATATCGCAGAAATGTTCTTCATGGGAGAGGTAACATTCCTTCTTTTGCTACACCACTGGCCAAAAGAACAGTAAGGACCATGCATGTTAACATCTGCTCACAACTACCATCTTCTTTACATTGTTGCAATCCATCAAATTATTTGAGATAACAAAGACATTGACAATCTTTTGAGATATGATTCAACATGAATCCTTTACATCAAAAACAAATTATGCAATACAATTGTGCAATGAAATAAAGAAAAGGAATAAAGAAAAGGAATAAACAGGACACACCTCAGACAAAAACAATTCAACCAATCCATGCAAAAGAAAGAAACTTCATAACTTCGACAAAAATATTCAACTTGGCACAAATCTTAATAAAAAGAACTTCCATTCACCAGAATAATTTTCTAAACATTTTTTTGAGTTCGATTAAAACAAACAAATAGCTAAATTATGTGGGCTGATAATAAAACGAAATGTTTGAATAAAAAAACTAACAGATGATTGTGAACTATAATTAAAATCGAAGTCTTGAAAATACGAAATATGCATGTAAACAAGACGTGATTGACTTGTGTTGTCATTGTTCGAATAGCAGTGTTGTATGATTGATACATTTTTAAAAACTAATAATAACAGGAGCAATAATATTAATAAAAACAACTATTACTCATACTGGAGCAGACAGAGCAGCTATCTAAGTTCCCACAATTAACTGGGATTTTTTCTGTCTGAAAAGAGGCTCCAAAATATAAATAAGCCAATTCATCAATAGCCATCAACACTCATAAAACAGTACACTATTTAAAAGTTTGCATGAAAAGCACTAATTTTAGGAGAAAATCAAAATAATTCATAAATTCTAGACTTTAAATGCTGACTACAGAAAAAAAAAGGATTCCGAGCAAAATATACTAAGATAAAAACAAGTGACTTTAAAAAAATCCTTTTTACCAATAAAATCTAAATAATTTAAATTCACCCTACAAGAACAATTATCTTTCTCAATTCTTTCCATTTTTTTATACATCAAACAAAAATCAAAACTAACACTTATTCACTTCCATTCAACAAACTGACATCTAGTGAAAAGTTCAATCAGAGAACACTTAACTAAACATCATAAAACATAACAATCCTTTAAACTAAAGACGAAAATCAAAAAAGATTGAAAAGTAGCACTAATTCATTTTATGATAATTGAAGAAGAGTTCAAATAGTTCAAACAATTAACTAAAAAGTAGAACTCACCTTATTCAATGTATTTGAAATTTTACCACAACACAGGAGACATTCCACTTGACTGTATATATATAAAAAATATGACAACCAGAAAAATACCAAATATCTAAATCACTTTTCTAAAGTTAAAATACGATTCACTCAGGTCCACTCAACTGTAAAATCACAACTACTCATGTGTGGAAGTGGTAAGTTTTGCTAAATCTCTACATCAAAACACATTTCAATTAATTATTTGGTTCAATACGATATAAACCAGGTCTTCATTCAAAATGGAAATTTTGTTTGAATGATATTTGAAGAGAATATATAAAATAAAAAATGAAAAATATTATTAATTATCTTCTATGATATTATAATCAATTTCCTCTCAAACTAAGAAATAATTAACACTTGTTGTTTAGAAAACTTTTAGGTAAATTTGATATATCTCAATGATAAACTAAACTTATCTGAAAGAACTTAAAAACATAACAGAGCTAGCGTTGACCCCCTTAGAATTTAAGACCTTGGAGAATAAAATGCATTTATTTGAAAATAATTATGACATCATACTGTCATAGTCCAGAAAATAAAGAAAACTCCCATTTTTGGGCATGTTTGGACATTTTCAGGCAGACATGTGACGTCAAAAAGTATTTCAATTTATTCCTTTCATGTAAGTCTATCAGCATACAAAATATCAACTTATAACCAACTTATATACCCAAATAGTTCTTTTTCTTGATATCTCAACTACCAGATGATATTTGACATAATATTTTCAGCAAATATTATTTTATATTATTTACAATTTTAATATCAAGTTATCCAATGATTGATATGCAACTTCATACAAAAAATCAGAAAAATGTTTTTTGAGAAAAAGGGATAATAAATAAATAAGAAATGAATAAGGGGGCCATCAGGACCCATTCAGACTATGATGAATTTACTAAAAAAAACACTGTAGAATAGACTTCTACGAAAACATACCCTTTCCCCTTTTTATGAAGTAAATAGAACATCAGTTTATATTATTGTTCAAAACATCAAAAGTTACACTAATCCATCCAATATAGTAACTATAAAAATCAAATTAAAAACCATGAGTGTAAGTCTTTCAGAACGTTTCTAACCAAAATTCATCTGCCATCCAACAAAATGCAATACAACAAGGTAAATAAACACTCAGTTTGAATATATCCAATTATACTCTGTATGTTCATTGCAATGTTTCTTAAAAAATCTCAAGTTCAACCTCGACATAGAAAAAATCTTTTTATAAAGATAATAAGCAGCAAATTGAACTTACTTATCCTTCATCAATATTTATTGTTAATCACACAGTTCGATGTAACTGTGACATTAATTATATGGTGAAAAGTAAATGTAACTCTCTCTCTGTGAACAAGAAAAAAAGTGTGTTTAATCTATTCTTTTCAAAGAGCAGTCATGATAGGCTAAAGCAGAATATTTTGTCTACCAATAATAAAAACAATCTATACATGGATAGTATGAAAATAATAAAGGAAAGTAGTGTGAAAAGACCCCATCTGCTTCACTTTTTTGTGGATCTCAACTCGCTCCACCCCAAACACAAGAACCAAGGCTGGGAAGGGTCTAGGTTAAGAAAAGGGGTTAAGGGAAGCATAGTAGAAGATATTTAAAAAGTATGACGTTATCACTGGACCGACAGACAATCGACCCCAGACCCCCAAAAATGGGTCACTTACCCCGAAAATATGAAAAAATGCAAA
>JAUKPT010005470.1:0-10411 GCA_032273505.1 Nanomia bijuga | reverse complement strand
CTTATTTACTTGTAATGAGTAACAAAATAGATTTATGAGCAACCCTTTAGTTTTTGCATAAACATTTGTTTAAATAAAAAAACATATTTATTCCTTTTTTCTTTTTTCTTTTTTTACGAATGATCAACTAACAATACTAATCTCATAATTGGACATCGACATTCCCATAGTAACGTAATATTTTCTAATTGCGCGGTGAATGAAAATATGCGGCCTGGATTGGTGGGTGATGGGGACGTCTCTTTGTTCGCCACAAAGCATTAATTTTAAGAGGATTCTTTTATAGGCAGAAAATTTTGCGTATCAAAATTATTAAAAAATCGCATTTTAAAAGATCCTTGTTTGCTGTGTTCGATAAAAAAATTCACTCGCACCACCACTTACCATAAGGGGCCATTTAAATATTATGTACGTATGAAGGGGACAGAGGTCCTTTAAAAGCGTATGCCAGTACGTGTGTTCAACAAATAATCAAGGGGAAAACAAAAAATAGGCATAATTTTACCGAGGGGCGAGTCACTCGTTGGAAAGGTGTACGAGATTTCTCGTAAAAAGAATAGGATTCCTTTGTATCTTTGTTGAAAACTATAAAATTTCCTGGGAAAGTGTACAAGACTTTTGGTGAGTGGTTTACCTCTCGGATTTTACAGTCCTCGAGTGTAAATTTCCCCATTTTTCTTAAGAAAAAAACTTTGCAAATGTGGATAAACGGTTGAGATTAAAAAGCTTGAATTTGCAGTTTTTGAAGGCAGAGCCATCAAGTAGCCATTGATAACATTTTTCAATCAGCGAAATGAAGGTCACGGAATACCTAAGTAGCTCATAAATTTGTTTATAAGTTGCATTGTCTAATGTTGCCTATAAGTTGCCTATATAAGTTATCAAAAGGCAACCGTTACTCACATATTCAAGTTGTAACGGCACTTTGCTAAAATTCTATAGATTTAATAACCAAATGGGTTTATAATCATGTAAATTTAGTCAAATGAACAAGCTCTTACATATCTAAGATTTCAGAGTGAAAGAATATTCCATTGGCATGAATTTAGCTTTAAATTTAAAAAAAGTTAATGTTTTTATTGTGTTCTGTTCCTCATTTTTGATAGCTTTTTGCTGATAATCATACCGGAAAAATGAAATAAATTGTTGTTTTTTACAAGGAAGAGCACCCAGACGTTATATTCAGCAGAATTTCTTCTTTTACAATGAAAAAGGTTTTGATTCACATTTAGTGTATGATATTAAATCAATACTCTTCATTTTTAACCAAAAATGTTAACCTTGTGTTGATTTTGTGTTATCCAAATTAAATAAGTCAGACTCTAAGACTCGAACTTGAGAAAGTTCTTTTAAGACAAATATAAAATGACACTTTCGGGAACAATGAAACACAACTTCTCATTGAATTTATAAGCAAATGTGTCTAATGTGACGCTAAAAGCTGCTGTAAATTCTTCTTGCTTCATCCATTATACTGGTAGTTCTCCTTTGGTTATTTCTACCGCGATTTCTATTTTAGAAATAATTAAATTTTTCCTCTAGTGATGCAAAATACTACCAAAATGATTTATAGATGTCTCTGGGTTGATGTAACAATCGATAAGCAAGTTATCAATTTGCTTAGCATATGCTTTATGAAGTGCTGCTTTTATTTGATTTAAGGGCATCATGCGTCACTAAAGATCGTACCTGGAGGTGTTAAAATAGCTTAAATTTTCCTTTTCCTTTTCTTTTCAGACATAGATCAAAGTATAGGGACGTCAAACCGAAGAGAAATACCGTATCAAGAAAACAGGACTTATAACTTCTGTTTTGATACATACAGGTCGAAAGGGAACCCATCATTGATCTGGAATAAATTGAAATTTTGCGAGTGTCTTATGTTATGAAATAATATTTAATAAGATAAACAAAATGAGTCTCTTAGGTAACCATATTTAGGTCTAGAATGCAAAAATTGAGAAGGCATTATTATCAGCAACTAGAAAACCCAAATAAGAAATATATTTTTCTTCAAAAACCCATCTTTCTATCTAAATTGGGTAGAGAGTATTGGGTAGAGAGTAGATTTATATAGGTATCATAGAGTGAAATGTTTTTGATTTGACGTTGCTCCATGGTGTCATAAATCATGAAAATAGTAAAAAAATCTACTTATAAATTGAATTTAGCGTCGGGTGTTTTCAGGAAATCTCAAGATAACATAAAATGATATTCTCACATAACAATTTTCATTTTTACACAACACGGTGCCTTTTCAACCTGTAGTTACTGTATATCAAATCCCCTTCATAATCATTAGAAATTATTCAGTCCTCTTGTCCTATTAGGAAGGAAATATCCATAGGGAGGGAAATATCCTATATTCTTACATTTTCGGGCTTTAGCAAATAATCATTTATCTAAAACAAAAGTGAAACAAAAGAAGGTCTCTCATCTCTAAATATGTTCGCTATTTGCAAGGGAAAAGAATATGAAAGTTGCATAATTGTGTGCACTATATCCTAGCTCGTTTTATGCAGAATTTTGCTTATAAAAAAGCATGTTTGAAAAAGCTTTCAAAGATAACATTTTTTTTTCGGTGGCAAATTCTCCAGTGCAGGCGGGATATTGGAACATGAGCTACCAGGGCAGGCCGCGCCCGACATCGCTTGTTCTCAGTTACGTGCGTCAACCAATAATCGGAAACCGCAATCAAGACCTTAATTACAAAACAACAACTTTTATATAAATACTAAAAAAATAATCTATTTACTAAATCATAATGGTTTGAGCGGGTCAGTACCCAAAACTTCTTCATAGTGTCTTGTTACAAATCCACGAGCTCGATGACAACGATCAATTAAATATTTTTCATATTTTTCATGACTTCCATATTTTCTAGCTTGTGCAACTTTTACTGTCCTCCATGAGAAATGAATTCGTCCTTTCTTAGGATCAAGTGGTGGTATACCTAACAATTCAAAAAAGTCATCTTTTACGAATACTTTACGAACCTGACTTAAAGAAATACTGCTCAATCGTCGGAAGTATCGTCCTTTAATGTTATGTTTGATACGATGTCTGCCGTATTTCATAACAGGAGGACTTCGGCTTAATAATAAGAAAACGCATAGCCATGGTGGTATGTTTCCGATAGGAATTTTACTGAAATGTCTTCCGTAAATATAAGATGCTGTTAAGATCCTAGAACAATATAACAGACGGTATAATTCACCATAAGTTTTGAATTTTCCACGCATATTGAGATGAACGTCAAAATCCACAGCAATCAAGCTTCTCCATTTTCTTTGAGCACCCACACAGTAGTGATAGAGTTGTCTACACGTCTCTGAAAGGTTTAAAATGGAACCAGCATCCAACCAGTCGATGATACTATGGATAGCCTCCAATGGAAGATCTGAAATAAAAAAGAGAAAGATTTTTTAGCGGATCATGCAAAAATTGATTGTGGAATAGCGCAAAAGTGATTTCAGTGGGATAAGGAGATAAGTGATTTTCAGTGGGAGTTTTGAGTTTTGTTCAGCCATCGATATGAAGGAGAATCAATTCAAACAAGTCTGCCAAAAAGTGACCATATTACGACAGAAGAGCCAATCTTACCTTCAAAATAGTTTTTTCCATCTAGAGATCTTCTCGTATGAACTTGAGCCATTTCGCTATTTATTACTTTAAACGTTGTATAATCATGTTCCTGCATGGCCATGTGCCACATTTGTAAATTAATATCTGGTAAAGTAGTCATGATTGCGTCTCAACGTTACGACTTTAAAACAGTGAATAAATGATTTGTGTCAATGCGCCGCTACTTAGCTAACGTTTTTGACGAAAGATGTATTTGACGTCATTTCTACTCTTGCCAAAATACAAGATTGGGATTTCACGTCAATTAAATCTGTCTTAACAAAAATCAACATTATACAATCGGAGACCAAATAACTACAAAATTCTTAAACATTATCAAAAAAAGATATATAAAAACATGAATATATTAAATAGTAAGTCAAATGCAATATCAAAGTCTACGTGTTAATGATTGTAGTTATGAGGCTAATGGAAATGTCTTCATTTATGTTTAAATCCTTCTGCCCAAATACGGTTCTGCTACCACTTAAGCAAACGCCAATCACCTTACATAGTTCGAACGAAATCTTACGTCTTATCCATGTTACGACTTCACCATATCGTTTTCCCTGTTTGTTTGCCATTATTTTTGCCATTCTTGCGATGAATTTGTCGCACTCTCTCCTTACGCCACTCATTGCTAAAAATATCAGAGGAGTCAACGATCCATGATCAACTTCTAGAACCCGTTGGTTATAAGCTCTCTTTTTCTCACGTTCATTATTTTCAAAGCACTTCTTGAAGTCCTGGCTTGGGTGTCGTTTCGCTAATGGGTTGGACACCCTGATGTCAAAAAATGCGGATTGACGGGTTTGCCAGAAGCCTCTTGCTCGAACATTCAAACAAGCTTTATCCCCCGTAATTGGGTAGTAGGGGTGACTCAATAACAACATCTTAGCAAATGTTTTTGAGCATTAGAGCAATGATGTTTCTAAGCTCGTTGTGTCGTAATGACATAAATCCTCCCGTTTAACATGATAGAGCATGTTGGATATCAATTGAACTACCGCATTCACAAGTTGTTGGTAATCTTTTCGATTGGCATCCATATCAAATTCTAATCAGGTTCCAGAATAGACAGGTACCTAAGGTTCCCCCTGGAATCACCGACTGTCAAAGTTTTTTCGATGGTTACTGAGAAACCTAATAGTAAGGTATGAGAAATGCCCCTTAATTGAAAGCATTAGTTGCATCAACAAATATAACCGCTTCATTTTCAAAAATATGTTTCCTGGCATAGAGTAATGCTTCACATCCTGCCTTTATCTCCTCCTTGGTTATAGTTGTGATTTTTTCCCAATGATTCGGCGAAAGTACTTCTCCAATTCCAATTGGACGTAGGCCGGGTTTTTATCCAGGGGGAATTGACCGACAAGCTATCTGAATTCTCTTTGGGATTAGATAGCTTCTTACTCATTTCTGATAGTGAAATAAAGAAGTCATCACTACTTTTTCCAAAACTTTTGGAAGTAAAGATTCTCCTCTATTCCATAGCATATAATCCAGATAGTCCTGACCGTTATTTTTCCGCAATGTTTCACGTCAATTCGAGTGTTTTAGGTGAAAATAATGGATTCTAGATCTGTCTTTTCTGGACGAGTAAACTCGTCAAACATAAGCTCGCGTGCAAATAATTACATACATTATTCCTTTATGAACGGCGCTTTCTCGGCTTAAGAATACAAATGCATGCGAACGTACTCATGAAGAACAACAGCAAATCGTGATTAAAAAGTCGAAAAAAGGACCGCCACAAAAGACAAACGAAACTGCAAAATTTATATGCATTTTTATTTTATTCTGCCCCTCCCAAAAAAGAAAATCAATACCTGTCAGTATGATCCAAAACGTACTGACTCTTCTAATTTGGTGCGTAAAATAAATCTTTGCCCAACCCCGATTTCGATGAGAAAAGAGACATTTCACTCCCTCACACTCCCTAAAGTCGGCTAGTGAGCACCAAGTACCAAAATAACACTGAACAAGGGCCGGTATTTGCCTCGCCCGCCGTTTGTTCAGCGCATACGCATATTTGTACAGCTAATGGGGGATTTTGTTTTTAAAACCAGCGACAAGGAAAATGTGAAGAATTTAACGCGTGAATGAAATGAGAAGTAAAGGTTTTTCTTCGTAAGACTAGCTGAGGAAGGATATACATAGAATAAAAAATCTTTCAAGGCTTGTGTTCACTTACGTACCAAACTTTTCATACATTATAACTTCTGCGCTTTAAACGTTCTCCACATTAATTTCATATTGTGAATTGTTCTACTTTAAGATCAGAAACTTTCGCGGCCAAAAACTTTCATGGTTTTGCAGTTTTTGGGCTTTTCCGCAAAAAATTTGTCAGCCACGAAAGTTTAACTGCGAAATGATATAAGTAAGCGGTTGGACCGATCTGCAAAAGTTTCTGTCCACGAATTTTTTTTGAATGAGACGCTCTAACTGTTCTTTTGCAACGCCGTATTGAATACATTTTCATTTACACTATCAAAAGACATACAAAGATACCAAATTAAAAACTAGGTTAGTGTAAAAGGTGGGGCACTCTATTTGTGGACACCAATGGGGTAGGAATTGGGGTACCGTTGTATGCAGTAGATAATCAAGAACAAAGCTGTTTTTTTACGTAACCCTATTAGTAAAGTCAGTGCATTATCGAGAGAAGGATAAAATCGATATCTTTATAGACATGAGGCTATCTTCAGTAAAATGTTGTCTTCACTCACTTAACTCAAATTGGATGCTCTATAACACAAACATCGAGGTGGAATCGAAAAGTGTTCGAGTTATCGAGAGTCCATGTTTTCTAACCCACGAAAAATAGACAGGGAAATAACTGTAACAAACTAACCAACCGTGGAATCATGTTTTTTTATGATTGATATTTGTTCGGGAGAGTCCCAGGTATGTGAATCCATCTGGTGCCTCTTTTTTACTAAACCGGAAGTCAAGATGACGTCATAGTTGGAAATTGTTTTCGACTCATTAAATATTAAATATTCATGATGTTGTATATCCATCGATCGGAAATTTTATGCTGATCAATAATCACAAAAGAACATGGGTCTGAAAATCAAGTCATCAGGATTTATTTATCATACTAAATGTTCTGATAATTGTTGGCAAAAGAAGATTTTCTTAAGTAAGTGTGTCACCAGAATTTCTCATCAAAGGATGAACGTTCTCAGCGATATAATATAAATAAAAGATTCACCAGAGCAAAAAGGAACCACCTAAAGAAATCAAAAAAAATAAAAGGAAGATTGCATGTAAATGGGCATCATCAGCAAACAAAACTTCGTAAAATAATAAACTAAATGCTTTGACCATAACCCTGTAGTGTAATGAATAACCAAGGGGGTCAAATAAAGCAAACACATGAGTTTGTATTTACAACTGACAGGCTATATAGATGTGAAAATTTGTTTCTCTTAATCAAATTGTACTAACGGAAACGAATATTTTAATCCATTTGAGAAATACTCTAAAAAATTTATAAACTTTATTCTAAGTCTTATAGTTTTTTCAGTCAATTCCCTCTCAGATTCCAATAGGAAAAATAATAAAAAAAATTCTGTTCATGCCAAGCGTGGGACACCTGTTAAAATACCTAAATACTTTTTCAGCGGTTAGATATAGATATTTATTGATACACGCGATTTTAAGCCTAATTTAAGCCCAAAAACGGGGAAGTGGGTCTTAAAATGGCAATTGATCAATATTAATTTTCTTCAAAAATGACTTTTCAGCTATCAGATAATGATATTTTGATGAAAATGCAATTTTAGGCCAAATGTGGGCCAAACAACGAGGGATTAAGGCGTTATATGATCAATGATAAATGTCTACTGCATTCATATATGTCTTACATGTCTCAAATTATCATGAGGATTCAATATATAAACTTTTTTCACTTATTAGGTACCATAAGTATTTGAAATTGCACCCTAGCTCAAAGGAGCGCCCTTCTTGAAAGGTAGAAATGAGAATGAGTGCCCTGGTTAAACGAACACCCCCCCATAAACCTCTTATGGATCGAACATCTTTAATTGGTAATGGGGGTACGACCATCGGTCAAAACATTTCATACCCCTACAATAAGATAATTTTTGTACCCCTACATTTTGATTGTTGCTTTCTTTGATAACATATACACAGTAATGATGACTTTTTTCGTATTTTATTATCCGCGAGAATAATACTCACTCATGTCTGTGTCTCCATGAGAACAAATCTTAGTTAGGGAATTTTTTTTTAAAATTTTGACCCGCTAAACTCTCGGAAATGTGTTTCAATGAAAGATTTAAGGACTATTTTCAAAAAAATAAACTGGAATTTTATGATATTTCTAGTCTAATATGTAGTTACATATTGCTAATCCCTATAATGCTCCATTGTAATTACACCTATATACACACACAATTGGTTGATATGGGTTTGATGCTGCATGTATATTCAACTTGCTAGCTCAACAATTACAATTAGTTAGCGATAAAAAATCTCTTAAAAACAGAGAACCAAATTAGGGAAACTAGCAAATAATGTACTCAATGAGCAAAAAACCAACACGGTTCAAGATATCCAATAGTTTTCCTGAAAAAAAATGAAAAAAGTTGATAGAAATAAATTAAGAAAAAAATTGGCATAATATTTTGTACTCCTACAAACGTTTGCAAAAAAATCCGTACCCCTCCTAACAAGAATATAAAGTACTCCCACTACTAATAATAAATGTCCAACACCTTAATTCTGGAAAACGATACCCATTTGAAACTGTTTATTAGGGGTAATCTTTAAACCCTATCTCATCGGAGACGGGAAATTTCTGCCTCTTCCCTAAGCCAGGAAAAAGATCATTAAAAAGGACGTAAAAAGCATTGCCATGAAAATGATCTCGTCAAATAAACATCGAAAGACGAATCCAAAATAAGTTAAGCCCTTATAAAGACAAAGCAAAGTCACCCGTTTTTTTGTAATGAGTGCACTTTCTAAAAGGTAGAAAATTGTGGTATTGTTTTTTTTTAAATATGGTAATTTAGACCTAATCATTGCCCAAAAATGGGGATGGGCCCTGAAATGAAAATTGGAAAACAACTATTGCATATATATATTTTCCACACATCTCAAACTATCATAAAAATCTAATTGCACGTTTGCTTTCAGCATTTAGATCTATTTTCGTGCCCAAAATTGAGAGAATTTGGCCCTAAATGGCCATTGGCAAATGCCCATTGTCTTCAGATAAATCTCATTTATCTCAAACCATCATAAGAATCAAATTTCACCATATATAAATGAATTTTTAGCTTTCTAATTTCGATTTTTATTGAAATACGCTATTTTAGGCCAAATTTGGGTCCAAAAAATTGGGAATTCGGCCTTATTATACTTACTTTTGGTACCAGAGGTACTTTCTTCAATAATAATTTCTCATCTGTTTTATTCAACAACAGCAAAGAACTTAAATTCGACACACACTTTTGATTATATTTGTGCTTGACAACTTTAGTCAGTGACCCGGTGACATGTCCATTTCTCACCAGGTTAAACATGTATTAGGAGATTTTTGCCGGCTAAAGAAATTGTAAGACGAATTCCACCTGGTTACATTAAAATCTCAATGGGTTAAGTTGATAATTCAACTTTTATAGTTGACTGGAACAGCAGCAAAAATTCTTTATTTTTTTTTCTAAATTCTTTTGTTGCAGTATTTTTTCTTTCGAATTTTCACCGGGTCAAGCGAAATTTTTGTGTTTTAGCCGGGGTATTAGATTTTAGATTTTTTTTCACTGGGTTGAGAAATCCTGGGAATTTTATCACCGGGGTTTTGACTGGGTCTGGTGTTTTAATTATATGCTTAGCTTTATTTCCATGCACCAGCCATAACCTATGAGCAAAATCAGCTACAGCGTTATCAACTTCTTTATCTATGTTAGAAGTACTAATGTTTTAATAGACCATCGTTAATGGCACATAATACTTTAACGCTGTATCGATTAATTACCTCTATCTAATCTATTTACCAACGGTAACAGTGAATACAGGGCTAACATGTCTCCAGGTTGCCTTTGAATATAAACATTAATATCAGGGATAATTATGGTCATTAGGCCATTCGTGGTCAATTTTCACGAATTTTGAAGAATACAGAATAATTTCATCAGCTGTTCGTACTTTTTGACGCGTATTTGTAAAGCCTTGATGAACCCTTTATAAATCTGCTCCACGTCTCCTATTCAATGTAAAATATACAGAAATTATATAGGAGAATTATGTAGGAGAAAATAATATTTTCTGTAAGGAATAAATTTAACATCGAGTTTTTCTTAGTGATCTAATTTTTATCAAATTTCTTTTCAATCTTTAAGCAATACAACAACTGGACAAACCATACAAGATCTCCATATGTATTCAAATAATTAAAGTTCAGACATCAAAAGTGGGGAGATAAAAAATTGGAAAAGGGAAACTGCTTATATTTCCCCACCATTTTAATACAAAACTATCATCTAAGCTCTGTCTCAGATTACTATCTAGCCTTATGATCATGTATGTAAAGTTGGAAGTTAATATCTTGTGCTGATTTGTAGATATTAAAACATCCGCCGTGTTATTGAGCAGGCAACGAGTACCCTAGTATTTCGCTAAGGTTTTATGCGTGATCATGTTTCTAAAAGAACAAAACAACATAACTACTCAAAGTTAGTTGATTTAAAAGTTATATCAGTGGGTGCGCTAATCTATTGGGAGTTGAAATAACTTACTTGCATCATCAAAAGATGCG
>JAUKPT010005468.1:0-10413 GCA_032273505.1 Nanomia bijuga | reverse complement strand
AGAACCTCCCAGTACCTCCAAATTTACCCCTCAACCCTACCCCTTTTAAACCATTTTTTCTATTCAGCAAAAATTCTGAGCAACCAAATAACGCACACATTATAAGCTCAATAACTATATTACAAAGTATGAATGGGTGCTACATTCTAATTAATTAAAACGCTTTAGATCAAAACATCTTAGGGCTATTAATTGAATTATATAGATGATTACAAGAAGCGCCATTTTTAGTATTACGCCCACAAAAAGATTATTTTTTTTACATAAAAAATAAGAAAATATGTGAAATATATTCATAATTTCATCCACAAGTCTGAGGAAAACTTTCCAATAGGTTTCAGGTGTTTAAAGTAGGAATTTCTTCCCAAAGTCTCAAGTAAAAAGAAAAGTAAGAGGACTGTCAAAAAACTATCAAATCTTTATGGTGAGAACAGAGCTCGAGGATCTTACTTACACAGCTGCTACACGGCTCGACAGCCCTGTCATTTTCTCTGCAGCCCTTCCTAAATGACGAAAAAAGTGGCATTTCTACTGTCGACTAATTTGGCAGAATTTGTAAGATTCTCGAGCACTAGGCCAGAATAACTACACTTGTCTTATAATCATTTGCTCAAATTTAGATCAGTGTTGCCAAGATATTTTCAATTAAAAATAAAATATAACATTCTCACCCACAACGACCAAAACACCAACACCTTTCGAGCTTATTTAACTACCTACCTAAAAGAAATTGAGAATAATATGTCAATATTGATGTTATGATTTTATATATTCTTTATATATTATCAGAAAAATACAATATTCCAGTGCAAAAAGGGCATTCCCTTTCTTCTTCTTCAAATTTACTTCACCAGAAACTCTTAAAAATGAATGGACTAATAAATGAAATGTTATATATAATTTGAATACTTGAAAAAAAAGGGAAAAAAATATATTGAGTTTCTTGAATTTTAGCACCAGATTTGAGAATCTTATCTTTTCTGTTTTATAGTCACAACCACGTCAGAGCAGACTGGAGCAGATGTTAAAAAATATGTTTTTTGCTGATGAACAGTTTAACATGTTTTTACAATATGAATATGTGTTTAAAAAATTGGTTGTCCTATCAAACTTAATTTTGGTAACAGAAAACTCAAAAAAAAAAATTATATTCTGATATTTGATTTGATATTGATGGTGCCTTGTCTACAAATCATGGGTAATTTTGGCGTTTGATTTGTTGTAAGTTACGTCACCAAGCACCTGATTGGAACATTTGAACCTATTTTTATGACTCGTGAGTTCTATCAAAACTACAAGTTGTGACATTTTTGAAAGATGCAAATTAGATTCATGTTGATGCAATGACCAATAGAACAAAAACCATACTGATGACCTTGCAAATTCATGTCATGGGTTCTACTAACATGTAAAGAGAAGTTTGAAAAAACTAAAATAAAGACATTAGCCTTCGTCTAACCATCATGAAACCTTGTTATGCAACGAACATCTATCATTCTTTTTATGAAAATAAGGAAGTAAGGATCAAAAAAAATTGAAGAGTACTAAGTAAAAAGTTTGCAATGATAAAATTGCAATGATGAAATTGTAACAACAAAATTTTACACATAATGGAATTACAATTTTCTGGGTTTGAATTATCTTAATATTTTCTATTTTTTCTTGCTTCTGATAGAAAAGCATATTATTTTTATAAGCATTGTGATTTTTTTGGCTCATCCTCTAAATTTTTCGAAAATACACCTTAAACTATACTTAAGATTGCATAAACTAATCTTCCCAAAATTGACACTGGACAACATTTTTGCATTGTTGTAAGGTAAATTTTGATATTTGTAAGACTTAGCAATAAGATTTAATTCTCAGGATATTTCTAGCTTTGATATTTCTATGAACTTTATACTTTAAGAAAAGAAAAAGAATAGTAAAAATTTTATCAAAGAAATTAAAGCAGTTATTTTCCGTCTTTAGATCTATGAATTATATGGATAAACAAGCAACTTGAAATTTGACCGGAGTTTAAAAAGAAGTTTTTAAAAATTGAATAATCCAAACTTATGAATTGATAAGTTGAAAGAGGTGTGAGACTTCCAATTAATAATTGACAGCCCATTGTTGGCTTAAATCTCTTCACCACGTGCTTATAGGAACATAAATGATGTTAACATTATAAACAACTTTTATAATATAGTTCGAAATGACATGTATTATTTAAAGTCAGTCCACAATTTAGCAAAATTCATGGGTCAAATATATGCCCCTTTGCAAAGGGTTACAATTAAAGATTTGTTTGTAATAAAAATCATGACAAGTGATATAAATTTAAGTGTAACGATCCTTCTATGTAAATATATGCGTATAATTACGGCTAGTGGATATGTCCAAGAACAAGATTGAAAATTTCGTCCCATCTGGGATTTGAACTCAGGAGGCATGATATATTTTAATCAAAGATTCAAGGCGAATTTTCCAAATTATAACCTTTTTTAAAATGCCATTTTTTTAAATAAAAACCAGTCATGAAATTTTCTGAGACGAAAAAAGAGAAAAGTGTCAATGAATAATCCAAGATGAATCAATAAATAAATAAGTTCGAAGAAGTGTGAGAAAATCAAAGTTAAGTCTTCCAATTAATAATTAACAACCCATTGTTGGCTTAAATCTCTTCACCACGTTTTTAGGTGCGAAATAGGAACATAAATAATAAAGAGAGGTCTATTTTTGAAAGCCATTGTATACATGTAACTTCAAATAGAATGGGTTTTGAATCGATATATACAGTATAGTAGAAGCTTGCAGTGATTGGTTAACAGTGAAAACCTCAGTTTACAAACAATAGTGCTGCTGTTGCAAGAACTTTGATTTTGAAGAACTTTTGGGTTACAACATGATATTATAAATATATCTCATATATAAGGCATAGTTCAGAAGCCACACTTGGGTTAGCACCTATGTATCAAACCACCTGAACTCACACATGCACCAACTACTTCACGGGATGATGAAATGTTAATTTGAAATAGAAGTTGGAGAATGATGGATTGTCTACCATATCTATGATGTCCAGCAGTGTCTTCAAAACTGATATTCACCCAGAGCTGTGTCTCTATATATGGGGCCTACCATGATTTGACACAAGGGGGGAAATTTTGAAAATTGCAGCACTGGAAGCACATGGAGAAACATACTATTTTCCAGATTGTTTATCCTTATCTTGAAAACAGACAATCATGATCAGCCACTAATGTCATAGGGCTACAATTTAATTTTGCATTTCAATCTTTCTAATAGAATCAAGATTGAATAACCTAGCTTTGATGGTTTCAATTGAAGAGTGTTTACTCAGGAACTAAAAATAGTCACATTATTAAATGTAAGTCTGCAAAACTGCACATTTTAAGCAAGTCTTATATTTTTTCGGAAATTCTTAAAACTAAACTCAAATTATTCAGATTTGAATATCAAATCATTACAGATGTTTGGAGGAACCCTGACGACTATCTACTGCATCAAAATCATAAAAGCTTTGAAACTGTAAATAGAAAAAGATATTTCTTTTAACATCTATGCCAACTATTTCTTTGATCTTTAGTTTCTATCAAAAAATTTCTATCAAAAATGAAAACAATTTTAAATCAAAACAATAAATCTCCAACAGAAATTAATGTAACATGCCAACTGTAATATCTTTATTAATGTTTTGCCAAGAAATTTTTAGACAATCACATTAAAGATAAAAGAACTGGCTAGCATAATCTTAAAATGAGTCTTCAAAAGAAGAATATTTTCTCTGATGCAAATTGTCTAAAAGGTGTCATAAGTGCTGCAAGTAATGAAACAGGAATTTGACTAAAAAGAAACCAGTTTTGGACCAATTTTCCTTTTTAGAGACCTACTGTGCCACGCTGTGATGTACTTATAAAACGAATGGCAAAAAATTTGCCCATTGAGATAAAATATACCTCAATGCCTTTCAGTCTGATGGTTGCTTGTCATACCACCTTAGATTTGATCTTTAACATGATGCCTGCATGCAAAGTATACTGCTGCTTTCTCAATTATCTATGTACATATATTGACTCTCAATTCATAAAAATTCAATATTTCATTAACATAACTAGAATATTTGTTGCAACAAATTTATAAAAAGATCTGCTCCCTACTATGATTTAAATAGATAATAAACCTCAGCTTCTTTGAAAAAGTTATCTTTTTTAGTATAGGTCAACATGTGAGGACTTCTAAAGCCATAACTTATAAAGCTTTATATAAAGTTATTTAAAAAGCAAAAATGCAATTACAAATTCATGGGGAAAAAAGTGATAGCAGATCTAAGTTTTGGTAGTTTTTAAAACTGTTGACTATTAGCAAGCAACTCTTCCAGAAAAGATACGAAATATCATGGTATGACATCTTAGCTGATTCAATTTTCTCGAGAAATAATGAAAAATAATCTCAAAAAATAAAGAGAAATGACAAGAAATGAGAAAATAATGAAAAACAATGACAAGAGTACAAGATATATTGACAAATGAAGTAAAAAGAAAAGGTTTCGACTGACAGGGGAAGGATCCTGGTAGAATAAGAAACAAATTATTATTCTTTAGAAATACTTACTTTCATTGAAAACACAATGTATATACAATCTTAAATAGATTTAATATTACAACAACAATGGACTTGCAATAAATTAGGGAATAAAATTTTCGCTTTTAGAACTCTAAAAGTCGTTTTGTTGTTTTTTTTTCTCTATCAGCAAAAGAGGTTGGTGCGCTTTTGAAACTATAGAAAGAGTCTTACACAAGTTCATGTCATGAATTAGCGACTTCAAAGCACTTCAATGCTTCTGCTTTAAGATCATCTTTTTTACCTTGTGGTAATGCGTAATACTTTTCCCTTGTGATTTTAAATATTTGATAGAACTCGCGATCGTCAAGATAAACATTATGATCAGGGTCCTCTAAAAATTTACGTAATCTCTCAGGATCAATGTTTGTTGGTAATTTTATTGGATTCGATTTTTCTTCGCGTAATGATTTCCTACGCTGTAATTTATTATAACCGATACCTTTCTGATACCTTTTCGCATGATTAGGAGATTCATTTGAACTTGTACTTTCATCGTCATCCATACTGTGATTCAAAGATGGCGTACTTGTCGACAATGGCTTCGATTTTCCTATTTTTCGTGGATCTTCACTGTCACCGTTTTGAGGTCTGCGGTATACAACAGCAGAATGATGGTGATGTGGAGGACTATTGCTTGAATTACTTGCAATACTTTCCGATGATTTCTGGTATGGAGCAGCACCATAAACACCAGAATTGTATTTTTGTAAAAACATTTTACTACTTGATCGTGTTGGTGGCGCAGGCACTGGAGGAGGAGCATTTTCATTGCGGTTTTCTTTTTGAACAGATCGCTTCTCGGGTAACGTGGAGAAAGTCGAAGGGGGTTTCACTGAGCGAAAACCTGGAACTTTCGTAGATGAAACCTTTCCATTTGTATGATGATGACCGTTAGTATGATGATGACCGTTGGTATGGTGATGACTGTTGGTATGATGTCCGTTGGTATGACCAATTTTATGACCATTGGTGTGATTCAAATTAGTTTTACTTGATGACAGAATATCATGAGCAGGTCCACTGTATTTTCTTTTTCCATCAACTTTATCTCTCGCTTCTTCTCTTTCTACAAAATGACGAAACGAATCTGATGAGTCATTTAGGGACAATGAAAAATCGCCATAATCAATAGGCGTTATATCGAATTCAGAGTCTCTTGTAATGTCAGATTCATCAACTTGATGACCCAGTTCTTCACAGCACTCGGGGTGCCAAATTTCAGATCCTTGTAAATACATTTCTTCACCTTCTCCAAACATGAGACCACACTTGGCACAGTGAGAACAAGAAGGGTGGTAGTGTTTATCGCCAGCCTGCAACACTTTACCTGTAATATATCCACCACAGCTAGCACATGACACACCAAACTCTGTTTGATAATCTTGTTCACAATACGGCATGCCGTCTCGAACCATGTAATCTCCAGCTAGCAACATACCACATTTATAACAATTAAAACACCATAGATGCCATTGTTTTTCAAGTGCTAGTAATAACGATTGATCACTTTTGATTGCGTTGTTACAACCAGCACATATTGTCGGCTTAATCACGCTTGTACTATAACTGTTATTGCTGGTCCGGTTATCACCGTTAACTGGTTTGACACAGTGATTATTTTTGTCAGCAGGAAGTTTGATACAATGATTATTCTTATCAACAGATTTAATGCAGTGATTAATCTTTTCGATCGGTTTAAAAGTATTACAATTACCACTTGTTATCAATCTTTTAGGTTCATTTGGGGACGAATAACAACTACGACAAAATAAGTCTTTCCCATCAAAGCATATCTCAATATTTGCTTGGAACTGAATATGACATCGTTCACATGCAAAGCATTCTGGATGATAGAGAGAATTTATTGCTGATATTGAATCGCCTTCCACATATTTACGACAACCTTTACATTGTGTACCACGTAACTTGCGGTAATCACTAGTACAATAGAACTTTCCATCGGAATAAAAATAACCAGATTTCAGCAAGTTTTGTTGGCATCCTCCAACAGCACATGAAAAACAACTTTGATGGTAGTAATTACCACGAGCAGTCACGACCTCTCCATAACAATCTTTATAACAATGTCCACACTTGATATCAGAAAACTTAACCATTATGTACGCTGCTGCCTTAACATGAAAGCCCACAATATCAAAGCTAATCTATTTTTTCAATTTGTTTATTTGTCCTTCCAATTTATTTATAAATTTCCCTTTAACATCTTCATAATTCCAAACGATCCAAGGTCTATTTGTTTTACTCATATGCCTCTGTAGTAATGTTTACATTCTCTAACGAAAAAGTTACATCCTCATCATCAAAACTATTTTTTTTACTTGTTTATTTGGTCCTTTCAACAATTTATTAACCCTATTTATATCTTCTCAATTCCAAACATAAATCTAATGAAGTTTATTTGTTTTACTAATATCACGTCTGTGTAGCAAATGTTTACATTCTAATATCGGTGTGTACATAAACACAGAGTACTCTCAGAGAAACCTTGATGAATTCAAAATACACTAACTAAAAAAACCTTCACTATACTCAATTTTGTTTCTTCTTGCTGCTTGCATTATTTATTTTGGTCACTATGATTTATTTATCGTTTCATAAATAATTAATGAGCACAACCATAATAGAATCACTGATATTCTTCTTGTTTTTTTTTTTCAAGATCAGAAATGGTTTTTAGGATCTATTATTTAAATGATTGTCCTTGCAGGTGTTAAACAAAAAGCTTTAGAAGATGAACTTTCTTTTGTTCTGCTTCACAATGTTGAACTTTCATGAAGTTTATTATCAACTACATGCACACATGAATATCTATTAACATGCAGTACATAAAAATGTACCCATCCTCAATAACCAGTATCATCATTGCATTTAATTCATATAAAATTCTTTCTCATATAAAATCATTAAAAAAACAATACTATAGTGTTGAATAATTTATTAGAGTTCAGAATTTATATGATTTATTAAATAATCGTCTCTATGGAATAATGAAATGTAATGCATTTTATAGTACAGGTAATAAACTGTAGCTAGAACAATTTGCTCTGTAATAAAACGTGTAAACAAAAAATCACTACAATTTAAAATTAAATTATAAAGAATAAAAATAAGGGTTAATGCCAAAAACAATCAATCATGTTTTTGAATGACCTAAAAAACTTAAAAACAACTTATTTTTAACATAAACACATTCATTCATTCATCTATAATTATACTGTAATTTAGTACTTGTTTTTGTAATGATATAAATATTATTTGTATGAGCATGTGTGTGTAAAAACCTGTACAAACATATTATACCAGGTAACTTGAGATTGGGCTGTCACACTACATCTGGAAAACTCTAATGGAGCAAAATAGAATAGAGAAAATGGAGAAATTGACCTTTTTTATAGAAAACAAATTAGAATAGCTTTCAATTTAATTTAACTAAAATAGAAGCTTCGTCACATTCTTTCTATTGACCTATAACTTCATGCCAAGTTTCAGATAGATCTCTTGACGCATGTACACTATGCACGCACACAGCTGAATTTATAGGACCAACCTATGAAGTCTGTGCAACATGAGACAAATATCAAAAAAAGACAAAGAAGGCTCTGGTAAAATTCTAGACTAAAAAGAAAGTGGAAATCAATCTTTTTAGTTTTAACTGGAGCCAGCATCCATTATTGACGATTTACAACACTGATTATGATACTATTTCCTGGTTAATTATTCTGATAGTTATCAGTAGAGAAACCATGCGCAGATATTATTCCACAGCATATAGAGATCTGTCGTATAATGATGTCAAATGATGCTGAGAGGTAGAATAATCATATAAAATTGATGATGAATATTCATCGGTAAGTAAAATTCCAAAAAGACATTTATAAATATAAACATGAATACAGCCAGATAAAAAAGTAAAATATTATCAATAATACATTAATGTTACATTGACGCAGAATATGGAACAGGGTTAAGTCCGCAATTGAGATGAGAATAATAAAAATCTTTTCATTAGAGAAAATTCCCAAGAATGTGATGCGTTACCAAATACAGCGTTACCAAAGAAAGTGTTTTGAAGAAAATAATTGCTGATTTGTCAAATAAATCAAAAGAATTGAAGTATTCATTATTTTGTTGAAACCATTAAAAAATATTCATATGATAAATTGTTTTAGTATTAATTGTATTAGTACTAATTTCAATTTGGATAACATTTGCAAAATTTACTTGACTATCATGTTTTCAATAATTATTTGTAGGTATTTTAAATTTTATAACAAAAATTGAATTTTTTAAACATAAGTATTATAGCTCTTTAACATCACTTTTGCTTCTCTGAAATTACTATTAATCTAATCTTTATATACTTATACTTCTATTCATTATAATCATGAGAAACAAAGAAGAAGAAATTTCTCTCACTATCACATGATTTCTGACCACTTTAACCAAAATAACATCACTGATACGACCGATCATTTCCCCTTGTATATAAATTCTCAAAAATTGTAGAAAAAGACAGCAATGAATTTTATGTTTACTTGAACCAATCCAGCTACATGATTATACCAATTGATGTTGATGATTCAGAGAACATTATTTCTTAAAATCTGCTTTTCAGACATTTTTCAATACAAATATTTATTGCTTAACAGAAAACAAAAAAAGAAGAAATGTTTCTTCAACTATCACATCATTTCTGACCACTATGATATCTCCTTTGTAATATGTGAAATTGTCAAGCTATTTAAAACAGAAATAATTTCAACAGTAGGATTTCAACAAATAGTTCACTTTAAGATGCAATGAAGAAATAGTCATGAATTAGTTATGACTTCTCTATATGACAGGTTCAGATGAAAAAAATGCAAGTATAAATATATATACTGTACAAGTAATAAATATGACCTTGAGTTTATCACTATGGTGATTGATAAGCAGAAATTAGCACGTTAATGTAAACAGTTGTGTCATATATTGTGTCATACAATTGTAATCAATATATAGAGAATAATAATCTAATATTTCAGGCAAAAAAAAAAAGGATTGAAATTGATATACAAAAAATATATAATGAACTATCCAGAAATGCTTATGAAAGATACTGAAAAATATGAAAAATCAATATCATTGTTTTTTAGGCCAAGTTGGTTAAAAAAGGATTAACTGAATCTTGTTTCCCCTGATAAAAATGAAATTCAAAAAATATATATATAATTTTAACAGAACTCAGCAAATGAATAGGAATGAATGAATAAATGTAAAAATGTTGTCAAAATTAACTAGCAAAATATCAACAATTGCTATACCCATCATTTCAAAGTTTACTACCTAATTAATCACAATCAATTACCATTCGCTTTCAAAGTTTCAATTTTTTTTTTACCTCAACATCTAAAGGAATTGTAGCCAAATTTCAGCTATTTTAGCCGTTTGCTTGGTTTATTGGTTAGAAATAACAGCATCAATATCGTTATTGGCTAAATTTAGAATGTCACAATTTGATGATTTGTTAAAATTACTTCATAACCCAATCAGAATATTGATGATGTAATTTACAACCAATCATAGGTTGAATTAGCCATAAATATTTGGTAACAATACCTAAAAATGGTAGTGGATAGGAGAGAGTCATTAAAAACGATATATATATATTGATGCACTTAACTCTATAATCTAACTAAAATCAAAGAATAACTATTTATTAAATGGTGATAAAGTGAAGCTTTTTTCACGAGATAAAACCCGAGATTTTTTATTTTTCGAGCG
>JAUKPT010005467.1:0-10414 GCA_032273505.1 Nanomia bijuga | reverse complement strand
CAACATGTGTTTGAAAATCATGAATGTTATGATAATTTGACTTTTTTGGCGAAATAATGCCCTTTTCAAGGGACCTTTACTTACTTTACTGATTTTGGTTCAGAGAATCAGCATATACTCTATAACACTATAACTCTTTAACTCTTTAACAAGCATATTTTCTGGTTTGTTAGTTAAACCCTTGTAACCCTGAATTTTGCGAAAACAAACATGGATCTTACCTTTGTTTACGGGAAATTTGATGCGTTTCCCACCGTACATCAACCAACCGAAACCTGAATGTGAAAAATAATTAATTGATAAAGCAATTAGCATCGTACTTATGTTTCACCAAGGTTTTGTCTCAAAAAAACGTTTGCATTATTTAGATCATGATTTTTTTAGGATCTTGATAAGTTTTCTTGCATAAAATACTATGAATATAACAGTGAATTACTATCTTATCATATATTACGGGGAACCCTGGGAATGTGGATGAATTTAGGTGAAGTCTAGAATTTTAGTTGGTGAATTTCCCCATTCCCAGGTCTTATTTGAACCCTCTTCTCCCAGTCAGATTATGTCAGTTTAAGGGCTACTCTCCCTCCTTGGACAATGTCAGGTTTTTGTTAAAAATTCCATTTCTCAAAGTTGAGATAGTGCTGATGCAAAATGTCATAAAATGAATCCTAACGATCAATGTGTGCAGACTTTCATCTATATTTTGCAACATAAAAAGGTTTGTTGGATTCGAAATAGCCCTCAAAATATTTCAAGGTTCAAACAGAACTCACTTCCGCTTGTGTCGATCGAATACTTGTATCGTTTTCCACCAATCACAATCCAGTACCACGCTAAAAGAAAATATAATTTATATTATGAGTATGGTGGGATTGTTTAAAGTACAATGATAACTCAGGGTGACGCCATAACGAAATATAATTACTTACTGATTTTTGTTGTATGCATACCAATGTTGATCACGTGACCTTGGATACGAATGTGAGCTTGCCCTAAATAAACAATATCACCAATATGGTAATTACATAATAACACAGATACATTGAAATAAGAAAGGGGTCTAAAATAAAAATAGGGTATGAAATAAGGACGGTTCTAAAAGAAGGTGCCTGAGCAAAAAATAGTCTTACCGTTTACGATGCTAAACCGGATTTTCTGTCCGCCTTTCCAGTACAAGTAACCAAATTCTAAAGAAGAATTAAGGAAAATAAATGAACGAGAAAGATAATGAAGAAAGGATTTCATTTGAAACACGCAAGACGTTGAAAACGAGTCTTGGATGCTTTTCTGACCAATACAGAAATTGATCTCCAAAATCATCAATAAATTCATCATAAAGTCATCAATTTACTTAGTTTGATTTCATGATATGTCCGCGTCCTTATGAAGACCGGTTATACTACCTGCTTTTAAAAAGGAAAACAACTTCGAGGCCTCACAGTTCTTCCCTTTTTTAAAAAATAAGTTTTGAGTTTTGAATCTGTTACGATCAAGTATATCTTTTGCCTGAATTTTTACGTGATTCTCCCTTGCAAGCGGGATCGATGCGCAATCCCCAGAGGTTATTAACAGTCAAAAACTTGCACTTGCACCAGATATTTGATAAGAAAGGTTGAAATAATCTGTTGGAATAATTTTATTGTGTCAGGGTATGTGTTTCTGTGGAAGGGAGGTCTACCTTGAAAAAAAATCAAATTTACAACAATATTGTTTTCCTATATCTATACATGACATCATTATTATATACTTACTTCCGCTTGGGTCGATGACGTATTTGTATTTGTGCCCTTCAATTGGTAAGTAACCAGTTTCTAAACGAGAAAAAAACAATGCGTTACATGTGAGAAAGCAACAACGTACTTATAACCTCTAAGGGGGATACTTAATTACAGTAGTAACATTCCAAAAGCTAATATGCACTCTTTAATTCTAAATTTGGAATTGCCCGAACAGGATTTCATGGCGTATAAAAGGGTACTGATTTTACTGGTTCTATAACCTTGGTTATCAGGAACTTAGTTAATGAAAAAGGGCTTTTTCTTTTAATGACTGTTAAGATGATTTTTCTGAAAATCATAAAGAAATTCCGTACCCCTCCCAAGAAAAAAGGTAAAGATAAAAAGATGAAGACAAAATATTGAATTTTGGAGCGTCAGTTTTATTTCAAAGTATCTACTTACGTGGTCCACCCCCACTGATAGATGCCCCACCCCCTTGTAGACCGAATTTGATGGTGTGACCATGGAAATCGATGTAACCGTGGCCGCTCTTGATGGTGAACTTGAGTTTCTCGCCACCACTGCCGATCAAATAACCGAAAGCTAAACAAGAATAGAGAAAGATGTGTTATTCTTTCTAATCGTCGAAATTGTATGTATTTCTAAATTTTTAGTGTTGATCATCCATTCTTCCGAACAATGACAGGAGGAAGAGCCGGAAATACAAACTGCGACATTAAGTGTGATGCCCTGGGAGATATTACAATACAGTTACAATATGACATCTTTGACTGTATCTCCTACCCGGAAAAATGGGTCAAGGACATAAAGAAATCGACCCTAATACTACCAACTGATATTTATTTAGGACAATTTTTGGCAATTTTTTTTTTAAGAGACTTCATGTATAAGAATTAGCGGGAAGAATACCGTTGGTATGTGTCAGTGAAACGGTCAGACCCGATCCGGTAAAAATCCCAATATTTTTTGTTCCGGTGAAAAGAAATCCAAAATATATTGCCTGGTGAAAATACATTTGGCCTAACTTGGCTTGCGCCCCATCTTTTTTTCAATTCTTTTTTACCTGGCGGAAATCTTCATAGACATGTTTGACTTAGTGAGAGCCGGACGTGTGACCGGGTCGCAGACTCAGGGTGTTTTGTTAACTTTCATAAATGCAATTAACACAAATAAATAAATGAATAAATAAATAAATGTCATTCTTACTTGCTCCGGGTTTAACCGTAAACTTGTACATTTTTCCGTTCAAATTCATCTGCCCGTGAATCTCACCACCTCCGGACATGGAGCCAGCACCTGCGCCCGGACGCATGGGGAATCGGATGGTGTGTCCTTGCATCGTTATAACACCGAACCCGCCGGAAATCGTGAACTTCAACTTCTCGCCGTTGCCAACCAAGTAGCCGAATTCTAAGAGATGAAGGTTAAAGATTAAATTTTGTACCTACAGTAAAGATTTTGTTCTAAAGTTTGTGCCCACATTAAACCTTTAAGAGAGACAAAGATTAAAGATGGATTTAAGGATGTCGGCGAGCTCCGTTCATTTTATTTTGTCTTTTTTGATTGGTTGCCTGCCGATTCAATTGTACTTAATGATTGGACAGTCTTCCATTTTCAAACTGCCACACAAAATAAACAAATTGACATTTCTGACCGGTCCCGGATGTGGGGGATGGGGAGGGATTCCAACATTTATGACGCTATGTTTCGATTTACTGTTGTCATATGAGAAGATTTTTGAGAACAAACAAAAAACGCACCAAACCGAAGCATTCGTATCTCAAAGTGAGGTGTTGGTAACATTTAGCATGACGTTTGATCGCATGATAACGTGATTACTAATTTTTGCTTTTCCTGGTACCGAGCATATATAAGCATCTGGATAGAATTTCGAAAACAAAAATTTCAGTCACAAATTTTACATTATTACGGATGGCTTCCTATTAGCTGGTCTTTAACGTTCCGGGTACCCATATTCTTGAGCCCTGTACATGATTATGAATGGCATCTATAATCTCTGCTAATCAAGCAGTCAAGCTAATGATGTATTTTTGTACTTACTGGCTCCACTGGCGACTTCGAAAGTGTAATGTTTTCCGTTAATGGTCACCGAACCCATGTCTAAATAAACAAAGAAAGATGATCATTGATAGAATGGATATCAAAATTATTTGTTCTTTTTGTGCCGTTGTGTCATTTATATATTTCATTGGATGCATACGTTCTAAATTTTTCTAGGAGCCTCTTAGTCGAAAGAAATAAGCTACGTTTAACAGTGGTTGAGCGAATTGATAATCAAACAACTGGGTCCTGTCATTTGCCTCAAAGATTTGTCTATGCTAATAAAAATAAAATAATACAGAATGGTGCAGCACCACAGATTTGAGTACAATCAGGATCTTCCATGATGCCATATCATCGGTTGGAATTCACATCATCAAGATTTTGGTTAATTTCTTCAGGAATGGAATTAGCATTTTCAGTTTTAACAAAACATCGAATGATGACTTTTAAAATGAACTAATCAGAATCTTCAAAATGTTATTATCAACCAATAACATAGCAAATTAACCTATAATTTATTGACAATTCCTCACCAATCATCTGATTACTTACGTTTTGTGGAGCCACCACTCATCGTCATACTTCCACCACCACCCCCATGAACGGGGAAGTTGATTGCATGTCCCATGTAAGTCACGTGACCCATGCCTGAAAGAAAGATTGAGGACATAAGATAAATGATAAGACACCAAAAAAATGATTAAATGGTGACACAAGTTTTTTTATTTACCAGTTCTCGAAACCTATTTTTTTAGATCTTACTTAATTCAGGGATACATTCAGTACCTAATCTGTAAGAAGTTGTTTTACATGAGGTTATAGATCAGATAGAGCAAATGAACCATCAAAAATAATAACATTTAAATAACTTCGTAAGCAATCAATATATTTTGGTGTATTTTCTTTTGTTTCATTCGAAAGCACATTAAATATACACTGACTTCGTGCACAAACGTCTTTTTCAAAAATGTGGACCAAAAAGATTATTCTTGTAAATAGATTGACTTTAATTGCACGCAGCAACTCGTTGAAATTGTGATAAACGTCAAAAAACCACTTACCTCCAGAAATAGTGAATTTCAACTTCTTTCCTCCAGGGCCAGTCATCTCCCCACTCGCTGAAAAAAAAGACACGTTAAATTTAAAATATTCAAATATTTTCAAGAAAGTATTTCATATAAGGCAATGAATAAGATAGTTTGAGACAAACTAGAGCGTTAGCTCGGAGATTAAATCAAAACTGTTTGCAATGGTGAGGATCCCTGAATCCCCATGATTTAAAATACTGAGTTAGCGTCAACTACAATGTTGCCTTGTTTGTGCGTTAAATTCTCATGGATACCGGTAATTGACATGTTATGGAACCGTTGATTCATACCAATAGAGCTTAGTGTAGACTGCCTCTATCAGGAAAATCCTTGTAAATGGATGGAAAATTATGAAAATTATGAGGTGGAGGGTACTTACAAGCACCGATTGGTATCTTGTAATGATACTCTTCTCCGTTGAGATTAAGTTGACCCATCATCACTAAAAAAAGAAGAGGGAGGAAAGATAAAACATTGCGCAATTAACTAGATCACAGACTGTAACTCAAATATAGAAGCAAGTGTATTCATGGAATTCTAATACTCACCATTTTCTATTAAACATTTTTATTGATTATTTATTTTTGATAAGAAGCTATTGTAATATCTATTCAACTATAAATAAAAATTAAACGAACAAATAAACAAACAAAAATACTTACTTCCAGCTTGACCCGCTGGCAATCCACCGCTCATCTTTAACGAACCACCACCACCGAAACCTGGTATATGACCGCCGAAACCTGGTATCTTACCGCCGAATCCTGGTATATGACCACCGCCGAAACCTTGTACATGACCACCGCCGAAACCTTGTATATGACCACCGCCGAAACCTGGTACATGACCTCCAAAACCACCTGGTGCACCACCACCGTAATGAACGGGGAAGTTAATCGGATGCCCCATGTAAGTCACATGACCCATGCCTAAAAAAAGAGGTGCCAAAATATCAAAAAATAAGAAAACAACAATTAATATAGAAAACAAATTACTTACATTTCAAATATAAGTTACCTTTGAGTGGATTAATTTTTGCGTGGATTTATTTTCGCGAAAATTAGTCCATACGAAAATTAGTCCATACGAAAATTCAGGAAATGTTCTATTCGCGAAATTAAATCCACAAGAAATTGAGAATATGTTTTCATTTATTGAAAAACAGCCGTACGCAAGACTTTTTTTTAGACTTCATTTTTAAGCTGATTTATTTGTTTCCTTTCGTTTCCAAGAAATCGATCCCAAAAGGGATGGATCTTAACACACCCTAAGTCAATAACCCGGTGTCCAATTTTTGTCGTATCAAAAATTTGAAAAAAGAATTTCACCGGATCACATGAACTTCTCACGGGGTTATATTGATAATTCAGTTTTTAGAGTTGTTCGGGCACTCAAATTACTTTGATTTTCAACCGTTTTTTTTTTAATTAATTCCATTCTTTTGAATTTCTACCGGGTAAGATTAAGTTATATATATTCACCGGGGTGATTGAAATCTAGGTCGGGTTTGACCAGGTTAGGCCAGGTTTAACCGGGTCACTGACCTCAGGGTGTTTTAACCATCATGATGTTCTCCAATATAACCGGTAAGGAAACGTTCAGTAATAATGTCACGCTAAATTTGCCTTTTTAGACCTACAACTCCCACCTCGTCACGCTTCATCACATTTTAGAATATAAGATGTGACATCACATTGTGGTTTTACCCCCCCCCCCAAAAAAAAAAGAAAAAGTTGTCAGGATTTTATTTTGACACTCAAAGTGTCAAACTAGCAGCCCTGCTCGCTTCAGACATTACATACACACTGTTAACATCGTCAAGAAGGTAAAAAAAACATCTTTTTTAAAAAAGAAATCAGAAATTATTTGTTCTGTAATGTCACGGACCTTGTATAAGTACTCGCACTCAATTAGCTACATCAAAAAAAAAAAAGAACCACACTCTTCCCAGCGTGACGTAATTCTTGAACGTTCTGTAAGTGTTTTGATGACACAACATGTATTGACACTGTAAATATAATGACCGTATTGCAGACAGCAACTCATTAAAATTGTCATAAACGTCAAACCCCCACTTACCTGCAGAGATGGTGAATTTCAACTTTTTCCCTCCAGGACCAGTCATTTCTCCACTCGCTGAAAAAAGTGAGATAAATTAAATATATAATAAATCAAGAAAGCAAAATAAAAATAAAATATAAAGTAAAAATTAAATATATAAAATATCAAAGTATTTAACGTTTCTCCCAGCTACAAATAACCAACAAATAACGTACTTTAAGGACAGAAAGTTTCGCGTAGAAAATTGCGAAATTTTGTGAATTTAACTTAGAATATGATTTAAAATTCGTAACTCTTATGCAAAAAAATCTTTCGCAAATTTTGTTTATACAATTTTGTTACCGCGAAACTTTCTGCTCTTAAAGTGTAAGCAACGAGGAGGAGTGTTTACTTACTGGCACCGTAGGGGATCTTATAATGATACTCTTCTCCGTTGAGGTTTACTTGACCCATCATCACTAAAAGAAAAGCAGAGGAAGAGTTATATCTAAATATTTATGACACATTTTTCACGACTGGATGGTCCCAGTGTTTCTACAAGTGCATTTTTTAACCGCAATTTATTTTACCCGGTTCGGTGCCAAAGACGAGTATACTTGTTTTGACACGAGAAAAGCACTGTGTCGACAAAACCGTCAGAATTAAGTATTTGGCTAAATTAAAGGCGTGCATCGCATGCAGCGTTCAATTCTACTTTAGAAGAAACGTCGGAGAAACGTCGCATAAATATTTGAGAATATTTTGAAATTTTCATTGAAAATCCGGCTATATCAAGAAATACTTTACACATTTTCAGAAGGGAAATACCGGCCGCTTTGATATAAAGTTCTTCATAACTCGGAAAAAAAAAGTTATAAATCTTATTAATCTAATTAAGATGTGACTAAAATTCCAACTTTCTTTTGAAACAAAACACATGCTAATATAAGTGTATTTACAAATAAGTTTTCACGGCTGCTTTGATACTTTTTAACCAAAACCTAGAAAATATCTTGATGTGTCTTGATAAAGCTTCATAATTCGTTTTTAACTCGATACCTTTACTGGAACGCTGTTTTCTAAGATGGGATAGTGAAACACTACTTACTTCCCGCTTGTCCGCTTCCAAAGAATCCACTTGGCAATCCGTTCTAAAGAAAGATGGAAAGAATAATAACGAAGAAGTTGCTGGCCGAAATAAATTTTTGGTGTGAACGCAGAACCTAAAGATTTCGAAATATTGTAATTTGAAGGCGTCTTATACATTATTACCGGACATTGTTCGGTGGCGATGGTCGGTTGCTATTTTATGATCTGAATAGGGCCTTGATAGGACAACCATTCACTTCACAGTCACTTATATCACTGTCACAATAAAATTAGTGTTTCGTCAGGTTCCAACACTTACGGCCAAATTCCACTCATATGGTATGGGTTGACCCAGTGAGTTTTAAACCTAAAAGATTGTCGCCTAATTAGGGTTAATTCAATATTTTGATTGGTTGAAAATTACATCATCAAGATTCTGATTGGTTCATGAAGAAATGCATTCTCCATTTCGAAGCAAAATATCAAATTGTGACATTTTAGATTGAAGCAATCAGCTTTCCCTATGCTGTATTCTCTAACCACTCAAATATCTAAATAGCCAAAATTTGGCGATAATTTCTTAGAACCTAGTTCACAAATTTTGACTAAGTTTGATTAAGTTGATAAATAGTAAAGTATAAAATGACCAGTTAATTTTTTTTTTTGAATTTTGACCAGGGTTGAGAACATTCTTAAAAATTCAGCGGGTGTGATTTTTGATAGAATTTCTCATTGAGGTTGCACTAGAGTGGATCTAACCAAGGTTCTAAGACTGTAGGTTTCATGGGTACTCAAATTAAACAAATAAAATTAAAAGTCATCTTACCAACATTGACATGTATGTAAGCCATGTCAGAATCGCGAAAGGTGATATCACCATCATCATTATGATGATTCCCTTTCACCTTCTAATTCTCTCTCTCCTTCGCCGTGCACTTTTTTGTTGTACACTCTTCTTATTCTGTTAAACTGAAAAATATAAAGGAAGATTAGTATCAAACCCTATCTCGGTTAGATTTTTTGAGCTTTTTTCGAAAGTTTCTCGAGTATTTAAAAACAATAAGTTTAGTTTTTATCTAACAACAAGCAACGTTGTCATGGTTAGAATATATATAATGAATGACAAGGTAAAGGCGGGGCTAGAGACGTTTGGGTATATTTTATCCGTGTTTGAAAGACTTTTCTGTAAAGGGGGCTGATTCCACCCCACCCCACACCCAACTTAGATAGGGTTTATAAACAGGGGCGGACTGGCCAGTCGGGCATTCGGGAGGTTTCTTCAATGTGGGCTTGTCTGTTACAAGTATTCATTTGAAAAATAAACCTTTTCCACGGTTTAAATTATTATTTTCTTTAACCAAGAGGGATAATGTGCATTTTAAAGCACTTGAGAATTCCAATTTAAAATAACTTTCCAACCATGATGGACAATATCATATATTCAAAACATGCAAGTGGTTTTTCTTTTTCAAAATTTTCTTCAGCCACGGTGAAAGTAAGGGGAAGTTAAGACTTGGGTAATTTGAGTGAATTTTATCTTTATTTTCGCTATATAGAAGTATCGAAAATACGAAAACATTAGGGGTTTTCTTTTTCTCTTATTTCTTTTCTTTTTTGGTTTGGAGGGGGGGGGGGGTGTGTGGTATGAAATTATGTTATTCGAAAAAGAATATTTTGTTAAAAAAAAATAAGAAATCTAATTCTATTTGCATAAAATGACATCTCATACTCGCATTAAATTTGTTAATTGTATTTATCTTAAATTTGGACTGGTGCGATGATTATTTGCCCGGGCCTCTGTTAATAAGTAAATTAGTAAGTAATAAAGGTTGAAATAAGGGTGAAATAAGGGTGTCAATTATCGGAATAAAGAAAAAACTCTATACCAAAAATCTTCATTATCAATACTTAAAATATTCAGCTAGAATAATAAGAATTTTGATTTCCATTATTTCGACTTTATCATAGTCATCATGAAGAAATAAAAGACAGCGGTAAATATCTTGGCCAACAGCGGCCCTCCCGGGGGATAGAGCAAATTTGGAAGATAGGGAATAATCGATTTATATTGTTTCTCACCGTATGAAACACGGACAAAACAGAAAAATGATATATGGAGAGAAGAAAATATGCATGAGGCCAAGCTAATCTTAAAATTTGCGTCACAAGAAAAAAAAGTCAAATGCTTTATCAGCAAATGTAAGAGGAGAGGGGTAAATATTTTTAAATGATTTGTAAGTCGAGTATTGGAATAATACAGTGATTTGCAAAATGTCTGGTCAACGGTAAATATTTTGGCCAAAAGTTCTTATTTCTTCCAAGCCCGTAGCCAGCAGAAAATTGTTGGGCGGGCATGGAGAAGGCGAACGAAGTGAGCAATACGAGCGTAGCGTG
>JAUKPT010005466.1:0-10414 GCA_032273505.1 Nanomia bijuga | reverse complement strand
AGGATACCTTCTTACACTGTGCCGAATTACAATAAAAACTGAATATATCTTCATGGTTTTCTGAGCACTTCAAAAAATAATTAAAAAGGAAGAAAACACCATGAAAAAGGTAGCGAAATTTTTTTGGAAAAATTTAGAGCAAACTTCATGCTATTACCTACATTCCCTGAAAATTGCAAATCCATACCATATATAAAAGCCGAGATATGATATGTTTATAGATATGTTTATAGTATAGTAGTCTGTGGCTCTACATAATAGCAAAGAACAAAAAAGAAAAAAGAAGAACAAATTCTCACTTTGGGTAGATAATGAGATTTCATTTATTAATAAAGGAAGAAGAAGTAAAAATCATTCTTGATTTTTAATTTCGTAGGTAGTATGTGTACCTGAAAAATAACTAATTACAAAATTTACTATGCTCAATTTCTATTTACTCATATTTCTGAAAAAATATTTTAAGTTGAAACTTGTCTTTCTTTTAAGTATAGAAATACCATACAATACTACTCCTTGAATAATACTAGAAGTTTACTGAAACTATGTGGTATTAGCTCCATCATGGCCAGCTTAAGATAAGGCCCAATGTGTCACTGAGAGGATTCTCGTATCTCAAGTTCTATCAATCTTTAGAACCCCTAACTTTGATAATAAAGGATTAAGATCAAACTAGTTTTTAGTTTGAATGAATGATTTATGGTGGAAACAATGAGGTTTTCCCAAATTTTATTTCCCTGTATGTAGCTTAGTCGATTTTACTTTATTCAAGCTCTACTTTTGGTAGGATGTAGTCAAGGCTATAGAATTTGCAAAATAATTGTATTATAACATCTTTATTGCTGCTTAATGATAATAACATGTCATGCCTTTTATATATATATATATACTGGGTGGTCCAACAAAACTACGGACATTTGATGGTGTCTTGGGGCCAAAAGAATTGCGCAAAGAACTCATTTAACTTTTATGAGTAAATAACTTTCAAGCATCTTTTTGTAAAATATTTAACTGAAAAAGAAAAAATAGTTGTTTTTTGATAATAAAACGGTATTGTATATCTTTTTTCTCTCTATGACATTATTTAATGACCCATTTTTAACTTATTTTCGCTCATTTTTAAAATTGATTTTTTACTTTAAGAAGACATAAGTTATTGCCCCAATTCAATCCACTATTCAATCCACTATTACATTAAGAAAGAGTAATTGGTAAAATAACGTTAGAAAAAGATATGATAGAGACTAGCCATTTTGTAATAAGATTCATTTTATGACGATCGTTACATCCTGAGAAAATTGTCCACAAAAAATAATTTTTTCGCATGATTTAACCCTCTAAGAAATATATTTAAGGGTCGTTTTCTCCCCAAATTTTTTATATGTATTCTTATTAACTCAAATATTTACTAATCCATCAAAGATTATGTGTCTAAAAGTTTTGAGTTTTATGCTTTTTTTTAACCCCTTGTTATAGAAATCTGTAGGTGATATATTGGGCCCTATATCTTAAGCTAGCCATGGCTCCATATTATGTTTGATTCAATCAGACAGGGGACAGGGTAGTACGAGATTGGTACGTATGCTTAGTACTACCCTCTGGATTCTCTTTTTACAGGCTTTTTAAAAGCTTAACTCTAGGGTAGTACCACCACTTTTTCTTAATTTCTCTCCAGAGGTTACCCAAATAGAACCCTAACATATCCCAACTATGGGAATGGAAACCTTTTTTAAGCTTTTTAATGTTCAGTTATGTATGATTCAGTTGCCCATGATTCTGACTTCAATCAATATCAAGTATGATCTGGTTATAGCATGAAATATTTTGCTGAGATTAAAGGAACTGTAAACCTTTATCTATTCAAGATTTCTAAACTTTTTTATTTGACCACAGATTGGACCATCTTTGGAACATAAATAACACCTTTATATAAGCAGACCAACGAGTTTGCTTATTTACTGGCTTAAGTTTATCATTTATTACTACAATTACTTTATTTTTTAGAGAAACCAATTTTAGTCTACCTCCATTACCTATGGTAATTAGATTGTTTGCAGGTCGAAATCATTTATTAAAAAATCAAATAAGTTGGATACAAACTGTCGATTTTAAAGGATTTGCAAATCCAATTTTGAAAAAATTAGAGAAACAATTCCTAAGAACCAAGGTAAAGTTGCAGAAATGAAGAAATTTAATGGTGATAAACTTTATGAATTTGAACTGACAACAGAGGAAGAACTAGAATATATCATCAAGAAGTATGGAGTAAAGGCATTGAAGAGTATCCAATACCAACAGGTGTACTAAAGAAAATAATTGATGAAATGCTTCCACTATACAAAGAACTAGTCAACAAATCTTTATCAGAAGGTTCAATGGAAGGAATAAAGCACTCAGTAATTGATCCCTTATTGAAGAAAGATGGTTTAGATCCAGAAGTTCTTAAGAATTACCGTCCGGTAAATAATTTATTATTTATAAGTAAACTAACTTATTGAAAGAGTAATCTCACGAAGAATTGATAGCCACATGGTGTAAAATAATCTGCATAATAAGAAGCAATTTGCATTCAAAGAGTTTCATAGCACTGAGACAATGATGACGAGTGTTGTTAGCGATATACTAAAGAATTTTGATGAAAATAAATGCACAATTGATATAATGGTGTAGGTCATTCTTAACAAATAGGACGCAGATTGTGAACATAAATAAGCTCCTCAGGGATCTGTATGGGGCCTTAAATGCTATAACATATGTCAGAGGTCAAACAACTGTTTTTGAAAAAAGTGGGTTTAATTCAACAGCCTAGCTGATGATTCAAATGGTAAGAAAAAAATCGCTATAACATTTCAATACAATATACTTATGATGTACCAAATTGTATAAATGAAATAACTGAGTGGATGAATTCTCAGTTTCTCAAAATTAATTGTGATATTGCGGAAATAATTGTTTTTCATCCAAAATCTCTATTAAATGAAGTCGTAATAGGTCGAACAATTATTGATAAAGATTGCATAAGGTTCTCAAAAAAAGTAAAACATGTGAATTTGGTTGGATGAAAATCTTAACCTTGAAAAACATACTAACAAGATTGTCTCACACTGTTATAAATTGTTGAGTTAGAATACGAAACATTCTATCCAAGAAACAAACAGAAATATTGGTTCATGTCGTAATATCTATAGGCTAGATTATTGCAATAGTTTGCTGATGAATACTTACAAATCAAATATTTATAAGCTGCAGAAAGTACAAAATGCAGCAGCAAGGTTAATTGAAAAAACAAAAAGAAAGAATATGATATTGAGGACAATAAAGAACTTTCATTGGTTAAAAGTAGAGGCGAGAATAATTTTTAAAATTCTGCTTCTTGTTTATAAATGTGTAATAAATCAATGTTCAGAAAATCTGCAAGTAACATATAAAAGTGACAACTGTAGACCAGAAGATTTTTATAAAATTAGTAGCATATCAACCACAAACTAATTATGGTAAAAGGGTGTTCGATTTTAATGGTCCAAGATTGTGGAATGCACTCATATTTGAATTGAAGAAGATATTGATAAATATCAAAACACTATTGTTTAATGAAACAGATGAACTTGAAATAAATTAATGAATAGATGGAAGATCTTTATACAAACTACTATAAATATTTTTATTTTAAACTGTATTATTTAAACTGTTCGAAGCGCATCTGTCTAGAGGTATGGTGACTTGTGCATCATACCGAGAAGACTCGCTGTACTAAACTTCCTGCTATACTAAACTTTCTGCTATGGGTTAGTACCCTGTCCATGTACGCAGTAAATACTCTTTAGACTACTACTCTAGACTATTTGTAGGTTCTTGCAAAAATAATCGAGAAGGAATTTATGTAACTATTCTTTAATGTTTTTTCTTATTAAGACAATGATTATTTATTTGTTTTGAAGCTTAATAGATGATTTCAAGCATTAGTTATCTTCATTTTGTAAGGGGGTTTCTTTTATTTGATGCAGTCAGAAACATATGGGATTGAAGAGGTTCTTAAGGAAGATCAAAATGCAAAAAAGAAAGGTATTGGCGGTGTTCTATTAGCAGATATGGTTGTACTGTAAATGGTGCACAGTCTACTAGATATCTGGCTTCCGGCCAGAATATTTACCGTTGTTTTTTATTTGACTTTCGTCCTCAACACATCTAACACATCTATCACACATCACTCGTGATTCATATTTTATTTTACTGATAACTCTTTCTTAATGTGACAGTGGAGGCTCTAACTTAAATTTTGAGCTATTGTATATTAAATTTGAGGCAATACTTTTTGAGTTATGGCTTCTTAAAGTTAAAAATCAATTTTAAAGATGAGCGAAAATAAGTTAAAAATGGGTCATTAAATAATGTCATAGTGTGAGAGAGAGAAAAAAGAGTAAGAAATATGGGATATTGTTTTATTGTCAAAACACAACTTTTTTTACTTTTTCATAGTTAAATATTTTACAAAAAGTTATTCATTCATTTGGAAAAGAGCCTTTAATAATGTGACCAACTTCTTTTAACTTCCATATGGCGTTCTCAACTCTTGCATATTCAAGAGAAACCCACACTTCCTGATCCTTTGTAAAGACTAGGCATTTTGATAAAGAAAGATTTAATCAAAAATATTTTCATTGTTATTTTAAAGTTAAATAACCTTTGGTTTCACATTTATTACCCAAAAAAATAATCAATGGCATCATAAAACACTAACATGATAAAAAATGGTTTTAATGACAAAGAACAAAGTTTGAATTAAATAACCTATTTTTGCTCATTTTGAAAATTGACTTTTAACTTTAAGGAGCCATAACTCGAAAAGTATTGTCTCAAATTTAATGAATGATAGCTCAAAACTTAAGTTAGACCATTCTCTATCTTATGAAAGTTGCTTGAGTTCTTTGCGCAATTCTTTCGACCCACAACACTATCAAATGTCTGAAGTTTATTTCAACCACCCTGTAGTATAAGTTACTGTTAAATGCTCTACTAGTTTTCAACAGTTATTTTATTGTTGTAGTTATGTGTTGAATTTGTGTTGTGCATCAAAATTACTGTTTGGTATTATTACTTAATGAATGGCAATTAATCTTAACTCGTTATTAGTTTGGTTGAATTTATGACATGCTTTGTAATATTTGTGTTGTATAAGAGTTTGTACAAATTGTGTTATGTTAATTTAGATTAAGTTTCTTCCTTTTTTTGGACCCACAGACTTTGTAAGTTGGTCCTCCTATAGTTCCACCCATGTCCATTGGTCCATGTTTACTTGGTTTTGGCAGACTTTGGCTTAATTGTCTAAAATTGCCTAAAATTACACATTATGATTGCTTTAAAAATTATATACTAGTTTTGACTGCGTTTTTTTTTTCATTCTAATTTTGATCCAAATTATGCCCTTGTTTTTTGGCGAATAGCTCAACTTTCCATCACATAATTTGCCTTATATTGCACATGCTGATTGCTTTAAACAAGACTACTAAAGGATGTTGTTTGTTTTTATATCAATTATATTGCCCAAAATTGGCGAAAATTGAGCCCTTAATTGATTCAATAATTATCTTTATTAAGTTGTTCTTTTCCACAATATTGTACAACTTGATGTACTCGGGGGGTCCAATACTGTTTGACTAGTTATTCAACAATCTATTATGATATTTGCTGTTGAAGGGTCTTGCATTTCAACTTCTGGACTGACAACAATTTGAGTTTAAAAAGTCCAGAAATCATTACGTATAATATGATATAATTACAATGTTTCTTTTGGTTTGAATTTCAATTTCAGTTATTCAAACTTTCTTAATGTTTATATATTGGTCACATTATTTGGACATTAAACATGATGAGTTTACCACATGTAACTTATATCTACACTCAAATACTATTCACCAAACACATTGATGTCGGGAGTATGTCAATTTACCTTACAATATTGAAATGAATTTTAAGATTATATACGTGTTATCTATAAATTCTTTTATCATAGATTGAAAACATTAAGAACACTATTAGGTATAAAGATCCATGCATTTCATTAAAATCACTTGATAATTTGATTTAGTTTATTTGATATTAATTAAAATTATTCTTTTTATTTTACTTCCTTATAAAGGTTTAAACTGGTTTGATTTTCAGCAAGATAAACTGCATCCCATGGTGATTATAAGTGATGTCGCCACCTCAATGTTATTTTATTTGCAATAGCTATCTTACTTCACCACACATTTTTATCAAAATAAACACAATGTAATTTAATGTACAAACAAGTTCTGCTTACTCTACCATCTTATTGATCAATAAATCATTTTCATTTTAAATACATAGAATATGTAAGTCAGTATAATGTTTTCTATGTTTGGTTAGATATTTGAGTCAAAGACATGTTTTATAAATGATATAGTAAAACATTAAGAGATGAAGTTATTGGTGAAATATGTTTGCATCATATGGATAGGGTTGTCTTATTCTAAGAAGTTTATATGACATTAATTATTGATCTTCTCTTTTTTGTGTGATTTAATCAGGTATAATCTCTGTATAATGTAATTCTTGAATTGCCTTTCATTTTTATATTAGAACTTATCGTTAATAACAAAAAATATTTTCCTTATTTCATGCTATCATTACTCAGTTATCTACTTTTTAACAATTCTTTTAAAGTGAAATTATTGTTTTATCTAGACCAATTGGTTGCAAGGATACCATTAAATTCAGAGAATTCCAATTCATAACTCAGATTATTTAAATTCTAGTTTTCATTATGTCAAATGTTGCTAATAATTTTGTTTAATTCTTTAGATTAACTGAAAATAAAAAAAATGGCTGCTGAAGTTGAAGCCAGACGTACTTTAGGTCCAAGTGGACGTGCTCTTGGATTAAGTGGCCATGTTGGTTTTGACAGCTTACCTGATCAACTTGTGAACAAATCAGTAAACAAAGGATTTGCTTTTAATATGTTATGTATTGGAGAGACAGGTATTGGCAAGTCTACGCTGATGGATTCACTGTTTAAAAGAACACTGGAAGGGGAACCACATGAGCATAGTTCACCAGAAGTAAAGATTCAGAATGTCACATATGATTTAAAAGAAAGTAACGTCAATCTCAAGTTGACTATTGTTGAAACTGTTGGTTATGGTGATCAAATTAATAAAGGAGATAGCAGTAATGCCATTTTGCAATATATTGATGCAAACTTTGAGGCATATTTACAGGAAGAAATGAAAATCAAACGTTCTCAAAAGACATACCATGATACCAGAGTTCATGCCTGCTTATATTTTATTGCACCAACAGGGCATTCATTGAAGTCACTGGATTTAGTTTGTATGAAGAAGCTTGATAAAAAAGTTAATGTTATTCCTATTATTGCTAAAGCAGATACAATTTCAAAAAATGAGCTTCAGGCATTTAAAGATCAGATTATGACTGAGTTAGAAAATAATGGTGTTGAAATCTATAAATTTCCTACTGATGATGAAACTGTGTCAGACATCAATGCTCAGATGAACTCTCATATGCCTTTTGCTGTCCTTGGAAGTCGAGATGAAGTTATGATTAATGGGGAGACATTTAGAGCTCGTCAGTATCCATGGGGAACTGTTTTGGTAGAAAATGAAAATCATTGTGACTTTGTTAAGTTGCGAGAAATGCTTCTTCGTACTAACATGCAAGATTTAATTGAAAAAACTCATGAAAAGCATTATGAGTTATACAGAAAAGAAAAGATGGAACAAAAAGGTTTCAAAGATGGTGAAGACAGCATTCAAGAAGCCTATCAAAATAAACGTGAGGAATACATGTCAAGCTTACAAAAGAAAGAGGAGCAAATTCGTCAAACTTTTGTTCAGAAGGTCAAAGATAAAGAGAATGAGTTAAAGAAGGCAGAGCAAGAATTGCAGGCTAAATTTGAAGAAATGAAGAAGCGACAATCAGAAGAAAAGAAATCTGTCGATCAGTTGAAAAAACAGTTTGAAGATGAGCAAGCTGCATTTAATCGACAAAAGCAAGAGTATGCACTGCATCAAGCTGAACTAGCTGCCAAGGGCAAAAAGCATCATCCAAAAAAATAGATATACTAAAGACTATTTGATAACCATAATCTAATAAAAGAACATTTTATATTTTGTATTAAATTCTTCATATAAGTTATTCATTATTTTGTTCTGTTTATTAGGTAGAAAATAAATTATTGTTATCTTTTGATGACAAGATCTTTTTAAAAACTTCAACATTAAAAGGTACCTCCATTATTACTTTTAGAGATTCGAGATATCTGCTATTATTCCCACTAGTTCATTTTTTTAATGAATACTAACTACATGTTTGTTTTAGGGAGCTTTGGCTTGAATCTTTTCTTTTTGAATAAATGCTGACGAAGACATCTAAAGAGCTTAATCATATTTTGTTTCTTCATATCATCAGGTTAGTTGGAAGTAAACTAGGGGGTATGAAAAACAATGTAACATTGTAGCATTTGTTTATAGTTTCATATAACTTATAATTTTAATTGATTAGGTTAATTTATTATTTTTATTGAATTTATTTAGTTGGTTTATTTAGATGGTCTTGCTAAACTCTGTCAAGCAACATTTAGATTTTGAAAAACAAAAAATATTGCTCCTTTTTATTTGCTGCTCTAAAAAATTTCTCTATATTATTTTCACTAGTTCACTATTTATTGAGTTCATGCTAAGTTTATTCTTTGTAATAAATTTGTCTATGAATTATACAATTTTTATATGTAATGATTGTTTTTTTACTTTCTGCTGCCATACTTGATTTAATCTTTCGAATACTTTAAGGAAGAGAAAATTATTTTGAGTGAAAATTCAGCATCAGTTATTTTTCGTGTGATAAACAAATTGGCATCTTAGGCCATTCAGTTGAACATTCTCTCTGCAAAATTTGTCTCACTATAAAGAATGAAAGTTCAAATTGAACTGCAGTTAAATGAGTAAAGTTATCAATTTTTAAAAAATATTTTTGAAAAAACGAAGATCAATGATTTAAGAACATTTCGATATTGGAGAAAAGATAAATTACCTCACAAACAATATATAGAACTAAGTCCACATCTATTCAACAGCTGATTTGGTATATAGTTAAAAGTATATTAACTACAATAATATGAAACTATCCCTATCCTTTTGCATGGGGTTTGAAATTCCTCGAAAAAAACAAGAAGTTTTTCTGCTGGATAGAGGGAGGGAGAGGTATTATAATTTTCTTGGCTACCACGTTTATTACTTTGAAACTAGTTCAGGATTTAGGCCAAAGAATTTTCAAGTCTGATATTGCTGTTAGTCTGACAGTCCGATATAATTTGTATATTGCTGATGATGGTCATGATTGAATGGGTCAGATCCTGAAAAGGGGGATGGATTAAAAAGGGAAGGGGATCATACTTCTATCCGAACTGTGCCTTTCTGTATGATTTTCCAGACTTGCCCCTTTTAAAAGTGCAGACACAACTTTAATTGGTAATTGAGTTGGCCAATTTTGAAGTACATGCTTTCAAATGGGGGTTAAGAAGTTTTGAAATGCAGGTGAGGATTAGTTCTTTAGGTGGGGCCCCACCCCCATGGGGGTTGAAAAATGCAGGTAGATCTATTAAGAAAAGTCAAAAAACATTTCTAAAATCATACACTTTTTTCTTGTAAATTCAAGATGGTCAAAATTGGTGATTAAATCTTTTAGATAGTGTTAGTTAGTGTAAGTTCACGGTGCCCATAATGTCCATAAGGTTCACCAGGAATCACAGAAGAAGTTACAGGAAAAGTTTCGCCCTGGAATTTATTTCTTTGATCTAATTTTCAAAAATTTATTCGACTATGGTGGATATTATATGTATTTTTTATTTTGTTGTTGTTTTTTTTGTTTTCTAATTAGATGATTAACAGATTAAAAAAAATTTGATAACATATACTAATCGCCCGATGGAACAAATAATTACCATTTATTTTCTTAATTGTACAAAAGAATCTATTTTAGTGTTGAAAACATTGTAAAAAGTAAAGTAAACAAAAACAAATAATCAAAACAAACGGACAAGTTAAAGTGAAAGAAGCAGAGCAGTATTGTCAAAAATTGCAAAAATGAATAGATTTTTTAACTCAAATGAAGATGATATGATGTTGATTTTATGATGGATAAAAGCAACGCTAAAAATTCAATCGAGTTGATGAATAATTGGTTAAAGATTTTCAATACTTGGGCAAAATGGCGAAAGATTAACGAAGACAGTTATAACTTACCAGTCGCTGATCTAGATAAATTGTTACAGAAATTTTACGTTGAAATCATGAAAAAAGACTGAGGTGATTATGAGCCGGACTCATTGAAGGTGATGATGGCTTGTTTAGATAGATACCTGAAGTCAAAGGGATTTCCA